>CM077192.1:13964626-14004626 GCA_039654105.1 Coreius guichenoti | reverse complement strand
TGGGGAACGAAGGCTGGCCCATATGGTCCGATCAAACAGACGAGCTAGCTCAAATTGCCCAAGAAGTTAATGCTGGTTATGATAGAAAGGTGTCAGAATACACAGAGCATCACAGTTTGTTGCGTATGGGGCTGCATAGCCGCAGACCAGTCAGGGTGCCCATGCTGACCCCTGTCCACCGCCGAAAGTGCCAACAGTGGGCACGTGAGCATCAGAACTGGACCACGAAGCAATGGAAGAAGGTGGCCTGGTCTGATTAATCACTTTTTCTTTTACATCACGTGGATGGGCGGGTGTGTGTGTGTCGCTTACCTGGGGAACACATGGCACCAGGATGCACTATGGGAAGAAGGCAAGCCGACGGAGGCAGTGTGATGCTTTGGGCAATGTTCTGCTGGGAAACTTTGGGTCCTGCCATCCATGTGGATGTTACTTTGACACGTACCACCTCCTACCTAAGCATTGTTGCAGACCATGTACACCCTTTCATGGAAACGGTATTCCCTGGTGGCTGTGGCCTCTTTCAGCAGGATAATGCGCCCTGCCACAAAGTAAAAATAGTTCAGGAATGGTTTGAGGAGCACAACGAGTTTGTGGTGTTGACTTGGCCTCCAAATTTCCCAGATCTCAATCAAATCGAGCATCTGTGGGATGTGCTGAACAAACAAGTCTGATCCATGTAGGCCCCACCTTGCAACTTACAGGACATAAGGGATCTGCTGCTGACATCTTGGTGCCAGATACCACAGCACACCTTCAGGGGTCTAGTAGAGTCCATGCCTTGACAGGTCAGGGCTGTTTTGGCAGCAAAAGGGGGACCAACACAATATCAGGAAGATAGTCATAATGTTATGCCTGATTGGTATATATATATATATATATACACACACACACATATATATATACACACATATACATATATACATATATTTAAAAAAAAAAATTATATTCACACCTGCAGCTAAATATGCAGCTAATGTCAAATTTATTTGTATAACACTTTTTCGATACACATTGTTTTAAAGCAGCTTTACAGAAAATCATGATGTTTACAGTATCTCAATATCTTTAGCAGATTAGAACTGGGTGATAACGGTTTATATTTTGCGATCATATAAACAATGACATGAGAGAACATTTGTCATGACTAATTACATAAAAGACATTATTTGTCTTCAACATGACAAATTATATCATCAGGCTTATGTAATTCTAGTACCCTAAGATTTGAGGTTTATTTACAAATATGAACACCTGGAGTTTAAAGAGCCTTAAAAAGAAATCTGAGAATACTATTCTGGTTCTCACATCTGCTGTAATTACAGAACAGGGAAGTGGAGTCTATTTCTAAACATTAACTCGGCGGATATATCCTCGTCTCTATAGGTTAGCTCAGACACATTCAGGGCAGCACAGCCCGCTCTTGCAATAGCTCCATTTGTCATTCTGTCATTGCAGCTTACACAAAGGTGTGGCTTTGTGGATGAAGCTAATGTATTTGTGCTGAGAACACCATTGGAAAGCTTTGCAGCAGACAGTATTGGCCAACTGATAATGACACACCGCCCTTTAAATCACAGTGGAAGTTGAATATACACTTTATTCACAACCACTATAAGAGACTATGAAAATATTGTAGTTTATAAGTGGATCCAAAAAGCATAACACACCCTGTTTTTTCCACCAAATGTGTTCAATTTTGAGCTTTGCTTATAAATCTCTAAAAAGCACTTGTCCGCAACCGTACTATAGTCCTAACGCATCACAAATAGTGCTGTATCAATAGAGCCATAGTAGCATTACTGGGCTAATGACCCACTGCTGCATACGGTGTCATCCATCGTGTCGCTGATGATCAATAATGCCAAAACAACAAACCTAAATGCACGCATAGATCACTCCAACAGCAGCCATGCGGTTCGGATCAAATTCGTCATTATGTTGTGTTAATGAGCCAATGGATCTTATGAAAAGAAAAATGTAATTTGCGGTTAGAAAAGACTGCACGAAAAGTGATACATTTTAATTAAAATTATATTAAAATTGTATTGTATGTATATATATCAGGGGCGTTCCCTCCGAGTAGGCAAATGAGGCAGTGTCTCCTCAAAAAAAACTAGATCAGAAAATAATCAATGCAAAAATAAAACGCAAATATTACAAATATGACATTAAAACGTGTAGAAGTCACTAGTTTTTATAAAGTGTACTGTCCAACAGCGACACCTGCAGGTGAGGTTACAGAGGGAGGCCCACTGACTTAAAATAGACACCCTAAAGCAGGGGTCGGGAACCTTTTTTGACCAAAGAGCCATTTTTTTCATTTTTGGTTAATGCATTCTTCCAAAAGAGCCACATAAAAAAAATAATATAATAATAATAATATTATTAAAAAACGTTTTTTTTTTCAATAAGATTTCAACATTGGTAATTATTGTCCATAACTAAAAACAAACAAATATGCAGCAAACAATTAATAAGTTGCAATATGGAATTAATTGTGCAGGGCTTTCACTGTGAGGTTGAGTTACCAACTGATGAGCATAAATCCTCTTCTTTTGTGTGTGTGTGTGTGTGTGTGTGTGTGTGTGTGTGTGTGTGTGTGTGTGTGTGTCTGTGTGAGTGTGAGTGTGAGTGTGAGTGTGTGTGTGTGTGTGTGTGTGTGTGTGTGAGAGAGAGAGAGAGAGAGAGAGAGAGAGAGAACACACACTGCTTACATCTACTGTGTTTATGTGAATACTCAACTTGGCATTTTGATATATTTCTGTGTTTATTTGGCCGCTTAGGCGCGCAACCGAAGACAAAGGCTACTATGCTTGTCAGCATCCTGTCAGAATTCAGTTCTCTTTCGCGACTTATCGCAATTTTAATATTTCTTTTCAGTATAAAGCACATCCTGTTATTTTCTTTCTCATTCATTCATGTTTCGTTATTAATAACTTTAAACAGTATCGTCAATGTTTCGAAATGTCTCTTTGAACAGCAAAACACCCGTTTCAATAAAAGAATATATTAAAGTTTATATAGCCTACTTTTACATTTTCGCTGCTGTTCTAAAAATGGTTTTCGGTTAGGCTACCTTAAACAAGCTACGCAGCTGCTTGAATCTGAGCGCAGGAGCTGTAGGTTACCACAGAAACGTAAGTGGTTTGCAGTAGTGATGGGGAGTCGACTCCAAAAGAGTCGATTCCTCGACTCTAGCACAGGAATCGACTCTCGGTGTCGACTCTGTTGCTGTGTCCAAAATCTCTCACTTGTTTACTGATTCTCTAATCCCTATACAGTGCATGGCAGCTGAGTGCACTATAAGCAAGAAGTGAACGAAATGAAGCGAGAAATTCGGACACTGACGTATTACACCGCGTCAGAGAGCTGTCGCAGAAATTGTCACATACATTTATCCTACATGTACTGTAGCTCACTTTAGAAATAGATAACATCCATAGAGACTTTAGTTTGTAATTATATATACCTCCGTGCCAGCTTTAGTTTAATTGATGGTATATTAATGCAATAAATATAGATTTGATTTTCCATGGTTAACCTTGTGTTCATAATCATTAAACTAACCATAAATCATAAAAAAACTCACATCAAGAATAAATATCAATAAGTGTACATTATCGTATGTATTGTATTAATTTTTAGTAGGCTATCTTTAACTCTCCTGTCCAAGCACCTTTTAAGACAATGATCATGTGCGTTTAGCGCCATCACCCGACCTTTAGCCTATAATAAGAATAATTCATTAAAGAATACCTGTTTTTCGTGACTTTTTCCTCTGTAAAATTAGGTATTGGCAACAGCTATGTAGCAACGTTGATAGCTACTCATCAAGTCATCGCTAAATTGGACTAATTTGAACAGTCACACTAAAAGTGTGTTTTAATAAGGGGATTTTAAGACTTTTTGTCGGGGGTAAATAAATGAATTAAGTGTGTAACGACTGCCATCTTGTCTTATGTCTGACCCTGTTTTGATGTAAAGTAAATGGAGTAGAGGAGTCGGGAGTCCTACAGTAGGAGTCGGGAGTCGGAGTCGACTCCAAAAAACCTGGAATCGAACACCGCAGTTGTGACTCGTGACACTCGCGAACAGCACTGAACACGCGCGGCCGGTACAACTTGAATATTATTATCATAACTTGTCATTAACTTCGGTAGGCTGTACAACAAGGGAATTGTAATTCTTTTTCTGCAGAGAGCGGATCTCTGTTGAGGTGTCTAATTTTTTTGTCGATCATTTGTTGGAAAATGCTGAAAGACCTGGTGAGCCACATGATTTTTGTCAAAGAGCCAGGTGTGGCTCGCAAGCCATAGGTTCCCGACCACTGCGTGCGCTGAGTTTTGTGGGGGGTAACTGAAATTAATGGGGAAAAGTCGCATGAGAGGAGGCAATGGCTCCATCGCACTATGATTGGATATGATGGGTTATAATTGGATAGGATTGGTTTGTGCAATATATCCCGCCTCTTGTTTTCGTGCGCTTTGGAATCGGCCTGAATGAATACAATGGCGTTAATGGGAAGACTAATTAAAAGGTAAGTAAACAACTCAAAACAACTCAGCCACTTAGATATCACCGCTTTATGTCACGTCAAAATCAAACTTAAAATGGCCTGAAGTGAGCAATCTGCTTGGGGAAATTAAAGGTACATCTTCGTGTCTGTGACCAGTGTGTACAAGCTTGATGACTGCTGAAAATAAGTTGACTATTAAAAAGAACATTAGTTCACAAATAATATATATTGTTTAAATTGTTACTGCCTTTAGTTATTATTTTGGAATAAATGTAAAAATGCGTAAAATACTTACTTGATGAAATTTATACTTGGCTTTAATAAATAGAACATTACTTAGTGCAAAAATACAAACCAGAATTGTATTTGGTCTCTCTTTTTTACGTAATGTTTATTTAACCAGGAAAATTAAGCGTAACAGGTGGGTCGCGAGACTTAAAAAAATGGGTCGCCAGAATGATCTAAGGAAAATGGAGTTACATTAAAAATAAAAAAAATTGTTTTCATAAAATCATAGTCTATAGGCCTATATAAAAGGAATAAATACGCGAAATATATTTGACTTAAATAATTAACAGATTAACAAAAAGAAAGAAAAAAACTGCGACCGTGTGCTGCTGAGTTTGGTTCATTTTTATGAGGCGCGGCGCTCCTCAAACAAGTTCACGGAAAGGAAACCCAGACGACAGAAAGCACATCTTGTTTTCTTTATTTTACAATAGCACAATGTAAGTAAACACTTTGCAATTTTGAACGATGTCCTTTTCTTATTATCTGTATGACCAAAATGACGGAGTATTTTATGTTTCCTCTGTTCAATCGCGCCAGCGCCTCACACGCACACACAACATATTCCAGCATTGCAAACTTGACATTGCAGCCTGTTCATTATCGAAATAAAACAGTCAATCTAAAAAATTACACAGCTCAGTTTAAATAGTCAATAGTAGCTACAATTCGTGCCATTCAGCGTGACCATTGACCAGTGTTTCCAAGCACATTTTTGCGCATGTGAAGAGGATGATTTTTTTCCGTCCATATTGGGACGCGAGTGAAGTATAAAGCCTATAATAAATAAATAATGGTTTAGCATCCAAATACATCGCGAATATGGAAACATTTGGATTCGAATGAGAGAGTTAGGCTACGTGAGCCTAACGCTGGTTACTTTCAGTTTCTCATTAAATGATTTCGTTCTGGCTTGTTTATGGTTAGCCTACATATATATTTTTTTCATTTTTGATCTGTTCTGAATACCGTTAAATTTAAAGGATTTGTTATGGAGTGAGGGGAACTAAAATAGCCTATAGCTGTGTGTAGTTTGTAGTGTTTATAATGTTTGTAGTACATTATAACATTTCACTTTATTTACCGGTATTATTTCTGAATGCAATAAAATGCAACTTATACGTGACTTACCTGCTTTTTTCTCTCTCAAAAACATAAAAAAATATATATTTGTAGTGTATTTTTAAGCATGCAGCAAAAGATTAATTGGTTAAAATTCTTGTTGGTTAACAGTTAACCAGTTAATTAGCATCCCATATATAGCTGGATCAAATTAGTGCAGAATGTTGCGAACGGTCAAGGATCAAAAGCGGTTGTGTGGAAAAGTGCTGAGCTGAATTTTTGTGCCATCTAGTGGTTTATACAGAATACAGTCAAATGGCCCATTGTATATAAGTATTCTTATGCTTGGCTTGACTTGTTTGAATGTAAATGGTTGTAGGCCTATATATTGGTCGCGACAATTATTTAAAAAAAAAAAAAAAAAAAAAAAAAAAAAAAAAAAAAAAAGAGGGTCGCTCTTAAAAAAGTTTGAAAACCACTGAGGTACATAAATGTACATTTGAGATACATTTTGAGTACAATCCATTACATTACACATTTAAGGTAATATAATCTGACTACTTCTTGATTACTTCTTACCTAACTCATTTATCACATTGATATGAATAGGATAATCTTAAACCACATTGATATAAAAATACAAAGATAAAGAAAATATCCCTGCATTGCATGCAAATATTCAAATTTGTACATTGTTAATATACATATAATATACACTCAAGTTCTTGTAATTAGATTATACCGGTATTATGTTTTAAAATACACAGTAATCAGACTAGAATTAGTTTTTTATTGATTACATGATTACATGTTATTCTTACATTGGCAGTAAATTATTCATAATTCATTGATTCTCCTTACTACTTTTTTTATCTTTTAAAATTTCTTTTGTAAAAATGCCTAATGCTTATATACGTTCAGAAGCTCTTCCAAATTTGTGGAATTGCACACACACCAGCCACTAGTCATGTGACTATCACTGAAAATTGAGACACAAACAGCATTTGATCACTGGATACAGAAATCATTTCACTTTTAAGTGTTTAGCCAACACTGCAATATTGCATATCTAATCAACTCTAATGAACAAATTACTTATTATTGGAATTATCACTTAGTGAGTCATTTAACCACGTATTACCATACTGTCTTTGGAAGGCTTTTGTGCTTCAAACACATTAAAATGTACAAACTCACAAAATGACATGCAATGCAGGGATATTTTCTTTCTCTTTGTATTTTTATATCAATATGGTTTAAGATTATCCTATTCAAATCAATGTGAATAATGAGTTTGGTCAAAAGTAATCTAAAAGTAGTCAGATTATATTACCTTAAATGTGTAATGTAATGGATTACGTTACTAACTACAATTTTTGTCATGTAATTTAGAATCAGTAACCTACTACAGTTTGTAAGTAATGTACCCAGTTCTGTATATGCATATCATTTTAATAAATGGACCCAGACACACTACAATGATATTATATTATAATATATGAAGTGTTTCAGTAATATTGCTCATAGCAAAACCTATGATACCAGAAAGACACTACTTGATCATTTTAGTCTCATGTGCGTACCTTAAACTAATGGATTGCTCTGTGAACAGCTGCATGCAAACATTTGGGTTAAAAAAAATGACCGGCAGAGGGAGACACACTCAATATGTCTGTTTTTTTTGCCTGAAGAGCTGCTGTATATTAAACTAAAAGCATCAAATCTTCTCCCAGGTTTCCCACACATTTAAACCACTGAATTTTCATGATTCTTTATGATTAGGATAAATGAAAATTAGAAATGCTGCCTTGGCAACTAACTGAAATAAGTTAAAGTACTAAAATAACAAATAAAACTGAAATAAAAATAAATTAAAGCTATATATAAATTAATAAAAATTATGAAAAGAACATGAAAAGCACATAAAAATTTTTGAAAACTAAGATAACACGAACAATTTGTAGCTAATAGTTTAAATCTTAAACTAGCATAAGTTTTTATGGATTTTATTAATTTACATAAGCTTTCCAGTTGTTCATAATAATAATTTTAAAGAAGATTGTACTCGCAAAGAGCAATTTCTAACCAATTAAATATTTTAAACCCAAGCATAACTAGATATATTTGCATTACTTTTTTACCGATTTCATTACTTTCCCTCACTTTTCCGAACTATTTAAAAGAAGGAAATGTAAGTGTAGTGAGGTGCAGTACCTTCAGAAGAGCCAGCGCCACATTGAAGATGATGTTCAACCCCTGTGAAGACAATGAAAAAAAAAATTATACACACAAAAACAAACACATGGAAGAATTTATTTGAAAATCAAACTGCCTGGAACTACAAAACAGGCCACATACAAAGGTGTTTTATTGTAATAAAGACGATACAATTTGGAATAAATGGTTTGGAATGGTTCTGCAATGCTGTCTTTGCGCTCTACTAGCAATGGGAAGTGTGATGTCGAATGCATTTGCATTTCCTAAAATAGCTCGAATCATACAAAGAGCTCAAATGTGTGGGAGTGACAGGAGTTGAAGGGAGAGGCAAACAATCTCGCTCGCACACGCTCAGGTGGACTGACAGGCCACCTTTTGTGCACATTTATTTTGATGTGCACAGGCACAGTGAAGGACGGGCGGGAGTCGAGGCGGAGGTGCTATATGTATGTGTATATATGTATGTGTGTGTGTGTGTGTGTGTGTGTGTGTGTGTGTGTGTGTGTGTGTGTGTGTGTGTGTGTGTGTGTGTGTGTGTGTGTGTCAGAGGGGAGCAGGTGGCATCGCAGTAGCGAGCGGAGAAGCAATGCTGAAGTCAGCTCCGCATGGAAACACCCGTCTCGAGCATCGCTTAGACGACCCGTTCACATGGCAACACAGAGCTAAAAATATCCCATGTTCTCTATTAATAACAGGCGGCAGAAAGTATCTCTTCCCGACAGGCTCTAGATGGCGCTAGGGGGCTAAATGGAAATTGCAGGGGGATAATTGTGTGTGTGTTTGTTGAGAGAGGGATAAGACTTTCCTCTCCGGCTTTGGGGCAGTACACTTTGGTTATACAAGAAAGCTGATATACGACAATTGCTTGTTATAATCGATACTAGCAAAACAAAATCAGTATTTACATTTACAGGAAATTATGCAAAACAACAACCTGAGCAATTCGTCCCAACTGGCACACGTTGGCACTAGTGGAACAGCATGCCAAGTTAAAAATAATAATAAAAACTGAAAAAATAATAAAATAAATATATACACATTTTAATATAATATAATATAATATAATATAATATAATATAATATAATATAATATAATCATCAACTTCAAGAGCCACTATAGAAAGTTACAGAACTGAAGTAATTAATATCAATAACTACTTAGAATAGTTTTTGTTTGTTTGAGTTTTTTGTGTTTTTTATTTTGGGGTTGAGAAGATTTTTAATGCTACTGAAAGAAGTCTCTTTTTTAAAGGGCTTTTTTACATGAGAAATCATATTTGCCTTGATCTTTTGACATATAAGAGGTCTTTGTGCCATTAACACATCCTGCAAGTTTCATAGCTTTAAACAATAAACATCCTCCTCATTATAAACAAAGCATTTATTTCATCAAGCTCCAAAAAGAGACTTTTTTGATATTGTGGGATCTGTGACAACACACTGGCAAATGCATTTTAATATGACTGCCTCCAGAGCAAGAATGGACGAATAGTTATACATCATCGCACTATAGGCCCCGCCCACTGGCATTCAGTCGCTTACCGGCTGACATTTGCCTAGACTGGATGTGAGCGTCGCGTCAGAAGTAAACAGAAGCCATTATGATCACGGACGCTGTCTACACTGGATACAGTTTACAGATGCGTGTTCAGTTTCTGACATACTCCACACACTTCACTCTGTCAACAGGACAAATGGACGAGTGAATTAATGTTTGCTTAATTTTTTATTTGCTTAATTATTTTTTTTGTACTCAATTAATTTAGGTCTAATTTATAACCATGTTACTTATTCTTGCATTTTTAATTTATTCATTTTACATCTAAATAATAATGTTCTTTAATAATGTAATCTTTTATTACCTCATAAGAGCAGTGAGAACTTAACGAGTTGTGAGAAAATGGGACGTGTGTGACAGCGCGTCAGATCCGAGTCATGTTCGGCAGCGGCAGGTCTTAAAGTGACAGCAGACACTAATGCTGTCTGTCATTAATGTTAATCAAAGAACAAAGGTAACAGAGAAAATTACTCACTGCTCTTGACTAAAGAACTTTTGTAGCTTTAATAAGGATTAATCTATATTTAATTCATAATTTATACAGTGCAGACTGTTTGATAACTTTATTCAATTTCTGTAGCCTATATTTCCTACCTGTTAGACAGGCCACAGGTAAATATGCCATTTATTATGGGTTTATGTGAGGATTGTTTTCAGTTAAATTTTTCTAACCTAATAAATGTTAAAAAAAAAAAAATTGATAGCTTTCAATTACACTGTAATGTTGAATGGCTATAATTAATGTTTAAAATTGGGTGGGAAATCAAAGTCATAGAGACATCAGTAGCAGTATTAGTATCAGTGATTCTGGCCTTCATTCATAAAAAGATGCCATTAAACAAATATTTAAAATATACTGTATGTTTTTTCTACATTAATTTGGAGATTAACTGTGAAATTATTACATTATAAAATATATTAAAAACATAAAAACTTAAGTGTTTTAATTGCGATTAATCTCGATTAATCACAGAAAAATCTAGTTCATTTTTTTAATCGATTGACAGCACTAATTATATTATATTAATTATATTATAGTTCTTTTCGTGGATGGATTCATAAAATTAATTGATTAATTTGAAACCATGTTACTCATTTTCGTATTTTTCATTTGTTTTTTTGTTTTTTTATTTGTTTTTTTTCTTTACATTTTTTATTTAAATTAAAGGTAATATTTTTATATTATATTATTCATTCAATGGATCATTTCATTTCAGGAAGAAAATAATTAATTGTTTTTGAGCATATACATTAGTTTTTTTGTGCAAAAAACATTTTAAGTGAACGGTAAGGAATGGTTCCAGTTATGTTTCCACTTGAGCCTGGTACCGCACGATTACAAACCGTTCTTGGCCCGGAATTCTCAGTACGGTTGGTGAACCAAGCTGGTAGAATGCGTGTAGTGACGTCGCCACTCATGATTGGTCATTGGTCATTTGTCTGTTGCCTGGCTACCAGTTTCTTTGTAGCTGGCTAAGTGCTCGTTACGTCTAAGCGACGTAAACACACATTAATAATAAAATTAAAAGAAATATCGGATCATTCACCATAACGCGGGTGCTATTTACAGCATCAGTAAACCGTTCATCAGTAAACTCATCATCAGTAAACCATTGCGTTACCATTGCGTTACCAAGGCAACGACTGATGCATTTGTATTACATTCCAAAGAGGCCGTTATCAGCCTCACAGTAGAAAATGAAACCATATCTGTACCAGAGGGAGTGGATCGGCATGGAGTGGAACGGTTAAGCAAACAACGGTTTAGCCCGGCGGTGGAAAAGTGGCTCATGTCATGACTGGTTTCGATTTTAATATATTTTAAAATTTAATATATTCCTGAGATGTCAAAGCTGAAATTTCAGCATCATTACTCCAGTCTTCAAAGTCACATGATACTTCCGAAACCATTCTAATATGCTGATTTGATGCTCAAGAAACATTTCTTATTATTATCAATGTTAAAAACAGTTGTGCTGCTTAATATTTTTAATAAAAAAAAAAAAAATTAAATTTTCAATTTTTTTTTTCCAAAATTCTTTGAATAGGAAGTAAAAAAAAAAAAAATGCATTTATTTGAAACATTATACATTTATTTTGTAACATTATAAATGTCTTTACTGTCACTTTTGATCAATATAACGCATCCTTAAAGAATAAAACTATTAATTTCTTTCAGCAGTTTATTTATTTCGCTTTTTTCCCTAGAAGCAGAAAACCAAGATTTGTTGTTTTTACATTTTCTTGAAGGACAGTTTGGGTAAGGATGGGAAACAGAGGTTTGATATTATCACTCACAAAATGTTTTACTTTACAGTGAATTGCCATTGCTAACCTAATTCATTAATTTTAAACTTGTCTTAGTGAACAAATAGTGAATAAATAAAATGAGAGATTCGAAGAAAGTAAGTTGGAAAGTGAAACATATGAGTGCGTATTTTAACCTGTTATGATGCATCGGCACACAAGCTGGCACTAGTGGAACAGCTCAAGTTAAAAATAATAATAAAAAAAATACATATATACATTTAAATATAAGAACTACTTACATATATCTCGTTAACTAGTTTAAAAATGTATCTTTCAAACATTTCTATGCAAGTAACCTTACAAATTTTGGCAAGTCCAATTGTTATTAATCCTCAATAGCACTCGCTGTCTCAACCCGACATCGTTTCCCAATGGACTGATAACAAATCCTGTGAGCCCTTGGTCCCGGGAGATATTTAAAGGTAGCCAATCAGATTAAAGCTTGCCAAAGCGAGAAAGTGCTTTCCGGTTTTGTGCGCGATAGCATTAGATGATCAGCAAATGATTTTCTTTGGATCAGTATACTGGGACAAAACGGAATACAAATAAATTGAAGTGTAAATATGATTAGGGAAAGATGGCATGAATAAGAAAGACTACGATTATAACGAGTTACTCAAAAGTAGAGGCAGAGCCTCAAAAGAAGGCAGAACACTAAATGAATTAGAGATGAACTGATAGATGGATAAGAAGAGAGAGAGAGGTGTCTCGCAAGCATCTAACAGATTCTCATCATGCGATTCATTGACTGAGACAGGCTGAGGAAACTTTTAATTGTCTTGCCTCGGGCTACCACAGACGCTGAATAAAAAGGAAAAGGGGAGAAAAGCAATGGGGGAAAAAAAATAAAAGGAAAAGCTCTCAGAGGAGCAGAAAGGTCGAAGCGTTACTTTTGGAAAGACACAAAACCCATTTCTAAGAAGTCAAAGATGCTTGCTTTGGGAAATCTAACGGAGTTCAAGTAGTTTAGAAACTACCGAACATTCCATCAGTTCCATGTGCTATTCAAAACCCAACACAACTACACTATTTATTTAGACAGAAAAAGACATTTTAAAAGCCTAGAAATAAAACATGATTCAATCCGCTAACAGTTTAGCTTTAGGTTTAGTATTAGATATCATGAACTAACAAAGTGTAACACTTTTACAGCATTCATTAATCTAGGTTATTGTAAACTTCTACATATACTATTACATTTTTAGCATTTAGAATTGTATAGATAATACAAGTAACTGTTGAAGCCAGTATTTTAAATCTGAACATACTTTATGGATTTGATTAATTTCCATAACTTTTTTTACTTTTTTTTAACATTTAAGTTGTATAAATTGATTAATGCAGTATGAACAAACATAAAATAACAATGAATAATACACAGTATATCTAGAAATGAACTTAATGCAAAGTTTAATAAAAACTTATGCACCTATATCCTGTGCAGTATCCAAATGTTACACTTTTGCCCTAACCAGACATGAATGTGACAAGCAAAGCACAAACAAAACATTCAACTGCGCACTAGCACAAAAAAAACTACGGTAGATTCACTATATTGCTATAGATATTGCATATTAATTTTTCGTATCCTCATTTTAATGTTGATGAATCCAGTCCGGCGTCTGAATATGCCCACTTCCACACACATATGTAATATGTCCAAAAGCATAAAATTCACACTAAAGTAGGCGAAAAATACACACTGAAGTGTAGAATAGAGATGGTTAGCGAAAGAGACCCAATGTCGGTGGCTCGATTTCGATTTATGTTGTGTTGCGCTAGTTAGTCAGTGACACAGTGTCCCACAGTGACATCTTATTGGTTAAATGACTTGGTTAGGACACAGATGTAATTTTGTGATTGAAAAAGGATTTATCACCTCGCACAGGAGCAGGTCGGTGATATGGAAGACCATGCAGAGAGGGAACTTGGCGGTAAACAGTGTTAAGAACCACTGGGACGCGTACATATGGGCCTCCAGGTTCAGGTCCTGGAAGTGAGACCAAAGGTCCGGCAACTGCTCCTGGAAAGAGGAAGGAGAGAAACGGGGCAGTTAATGTAAGGAAAATGAACAAGCATTATAACTTCTGTTTTTATTAGGATGACAAATTAATTGTAATTATTTTTGGAAGCAAAGAGGGTGGAGCTTGGAAGTGTGTCAAAATAAAAAGTAAAAAATACAATAGATAGAATGATAGAAAATATTATATAATGATAAACATACAACGATAGACAGACATATAGATATGTAGATAGACGGACAGAAAGAACAAAATGACAAAATAGACAGACAGATAGATAAAATGACAGACAGATATAGATATATAGATAGATAGAGAGACAGACAGGCAGACAGATATAGATATGCAGACAGATAGATAGATAGATAGATAGATAGATAGATAGATAGATAGATAGATAGATAGATAGATAGATAGATAGATAGATAGATAGATAGATAGATAGATAGATAGATAGATAGATAGATAGATAGATAGATAGACAGACAGACAGACAGACAGACAGACAGACAGACAGACAGACAGACAGACAGACAGACAGACAGACAGACAGACAGACAGACAGACAGACAGACAGACAGACAGACAGATCCTTTTTTCCCACCAGCTTTTAAAGCATTTCTTTAGGGAGTGTAAGACAGCAAAGGGTCAAGAGTGCAGTAATAAAGCACCTTACACAAACCGCACCTAAATCAAAGACCTACATGTGCTTTGACCTCTTTGAATTTGTGCTCCTGTTTATAAGAATGTTTTTTTTTCTGTTATTAAACCATAACAAGTGACTTCTTCTGAGGCAATCAGGAGTATCAATACAGAAAAGGTTTATTGTTTTCCTAAGGGGACATTGAAGGAACATAAGTGGGAAAACCCAACATTGAGGGAGCACTTTCCTAAGATACACTGAATCACTGTTAATCAAATATATTACTTGGAATTTGCAAAAATCACTTTAGAACCTCTTCTAAAATGTAATTTCCCAAACTATGTAATTATGAACGCCTCAACACAAATAAAATAAAATATAAATAATTAAATTAAATACAAAAACACAAATATCTAAAAATAAATGAAAAACTATTAAAAATCTCAAAAAACAACAACAAAAAAAAAAAAACAAACAAAAAAAAATAAATAAATAAAAACAACAAAACAAAACAAAAATCACCTCTTTTCAACAAGCTACACAATTTGAGGCAGGACAAAGTACATGCCAATTCAGGGGTTTGTTCAGATCAATAACCCTAGGTATGAGAAACAGCAACAGTGATGCTTGCCTCAAAAAAGGGTGTTACTCTATGTATTCAGAGACCAAGCAGAGAATAAATCAAAGAGGTAACCGACATCTACAAAGGCACATCTTAAATTAGCATCTCAAAAAGAGAGATAGGAGCTGGATAGGATCTTCCAGAGCAGGAAGACTGAATATTTTTCTGGGGTAAATTGCATTGTTAGATCAGAGAGGCGGGAGCGTTGGGTTAACACATGCAAAGTAAATGACAACAGAGGAAGAGATTCTTCCAGAGAGCGTTGTATGGCACGTTTAACGTGATCTTTGCTAACACTCTTGCAGTAGCAGAGCTAGTCGATACTAACCAGGTTGGGTTTAGCGCCGAAAGAGGGTACTTCAGGCCTAATTGCATTTCAGCACAAAATTAAAACCCATTTTCCAGCGCATTGGGTCTAATAGCTTACAAGAGGGCCACCGCTTACACTCATGAGAGGTGAATGAGGCTGTGTGCCACGTGATCTCTCAACTAACACTCAAAGCAAGAGCAAACCTGCAGCAGGCGCTCGAGCTGGTAGAACTTGCAGTGAAGATCTTCAAAGTTGTTTTTGTAGAGCTCTCGGAGACCATAGTTGTACATGATCTTCACCAGCACGCAGAAAGCTTGCTCCTCGGGCATCTAAGGAGAAAAAGTGACATTATTTTAGATGATTTTAGATGATTTCAGATGCTAATGATTTCTGCATGAATAGGGAGCGATAAACACAACCAACCCATGATGTTTAAATGTGTCAGCTGCAGCGTTTGTCTGTCTACTTGTCTATGGCAGTCTACAGTGATGAAATCAGAGCTTGTTTGTGTTTGTGAGATGGAGAGTGGGACAGACAGAGAGCTGGGTATTAAATCACACAGACAGCGTGTGTGTCCTGAGCTCAATGGGCTCCTGCAGGTAGACGGGCTCTGTCATTAATATTCCTGACAGCTCCTGAGCTTCCCGGGCAAGGCCACGAGAAAGACGCTTACACTATATTATAGAAATCCCCAAACGCACTCTAATATCAAGCCCCAAACGGGCCGCTGTCGCAGAGAAACAAAAAAACGGCATCTTATGCAGCCCTCGCTTTAATTAAATATGGAATTAACCGTTTCATCAATGTCCTTCCCTTGCTTCCTGTTGTTCTCTGCCTACAATTACTGTAGCTCCCCAAAAAGTCAAAGATCAGGCACAACAAGGAAACCCTTCCTATTTACACTATTATTAGTGTTATTATTTAGCTAGCTACTGTAGCTAGTTATGAACATGTCAAAAGAGTAGCGAACTCTGTCTCAAAAACACTGATTTGCCATCAAAGTAGTTGAGCTCAAAGATAAAACGGACCTAAAAAGAAGTTTACGTAATGCCCGGTAAGTGAAAGTAACATACTTCTGTTGGAGTATAAATTCGGACATATTTTAAAATGTGACAGCTTATGTTCGTGTAATTTTGCAGAGCATTTTTCGGGTTAGTGTCTCAAAAAAAAAGAAAAAAAGAAAAAAAAAAGAAAAGAATTAAAAACAAATATAAATACATAAACAAAATATTTAATAATAAATAAAATGTAGAAAAATACATTCAATTAAAACAAAATTAAATAACTAATGAAACAAATAAAAAAAAATCAAACCAAAAACCAAACCAAAAAAAAACAAACCAAAAACAAACCAAACCAAACCAAAAAAACAAAACACAAAAAAAAAAAAAAAAAAAAAAAAAAAAAAAAAAAAACACAAAACAAAAAAAATCACCTCTCCTCAAGGTCCGTGTACTTTTGCGTCCATTCGTTTTTCCTTTTTTAAACCAGAAATGAAATATGGAAAATGCGGTTTCTTCCTTTTTTATTTTAACACTGATGAATAGAATTAGCAGATACAAGATAATTTTCCTTATGCAAGATAATTATTTCATTGAAAATAATATAAATGATATACAACTTGTTTTTTAATATGTAAAAATGCTAAATTTAATTTCTAGTGTTTTGCGTCACGCTGAAGCGCCCTCTAGTGCCTTTTTCCTCTGGCGTAAATAGAATGACTCGCATCAAGAGCCTAAAAAGATGACACTGATTAATTTTTATTCATTAAATTATTATTATTATTATTATTATTATTATTATTACTATTATTACATTTATTTTAACCTAAACATGACCATTTCTAAACCTTATAGCCTCTTGTTTAGTGCTCCAACACATTATCGAGTTCCCGCTTGTGGTCTCGTGTTTTTACTCTGTTTTATATGAAAAAAGGCCCAAACGACATATACATTTCTGTGACTTTTTTTGTCTGGCTGTTAGGTGTTTTATATTGTTTTATATCGAGAAATTGTTTAGGATTAGGAGTCGCTTTATATGCTATATGTCTTTCTGTTCAAATTGAAAATATACCAACGTATAATGATGACAAAATTATACCCCAATATGTAATTTTCATGAAGGCAAAATTCCCATACCCTTTGCCTCAGTGGAGGAGGCAATCAACAGCATACTGCTAAGACAACGGCAACGTAAACAAAAAGGAAGGACAATATTTTTAAGTTAAGTGTGGAAAACGCTGAACGTTTAAGCGCGTTGCCTTCATATCTGGCCTGACCTGCTTGTCTGTATAGCTTTATTGGGCTTTTAATATCACTGTCTTAATGCATTAGCGTTTCCTTCATAACTGTATTTTATTTTCTAGGAAAACGCTTAACGTGTTATTAATTGTGTTCATGGGTTTTATTTATAAGGTGTGTACTAAATTTGCTCCTCCAATATCACTGTAGTACATTAGCCACATTAAGAGTTTACGTTTTTCACGTTAAGCGCTTAGAATGTCCCGCTTCGCTGGGCGAGTTTGCCGCCAGCATTCTTTTGGACATGCGGCAGTATCGGGCCCCTCGTGAGTGAGAATGGGTTGACTTTTTTTCAACGGGAACAAAAGGGGAGTAATCTCGCCCGTCACCATGTTGGGACAGGTGTTCTGCATCTGCAATGCCCGTTTCAGTTTTAAAATCAAGTCATGTATCATGATTTCAGGCTATCGAAAGTGTGGGAGAAACAGTGGGCCTAATTTACAAAAGGAAACTCTTTTAAATTGACTTTTTCAACTTTAAACTGTCAATTTTTAATTTTGGTTTAAAGATGCAAAACGTAATAAACAAAAATCTGAAAAGAAGTCAATATTTTATTTCATGCGCATGAAATTTGTGTATACCATTTTAATTTACATTTTGGTATTCAATATAGCATTTAAAAATACAACAACCGTTCGTTTTTTGTTTTTCTCGCCGTGGTTAAAAAAGGAAAAAGGAATGGACGCAAAAGCACACGGACCCCTCAACTAGATAGACAATTTGAGGTAAATTCTGGGTAAATAGTACTTACATGTAAAAGTAATACGGCGGCCAAAAATGATTGACCTTGGCAATAACCAATCTCCTCATCATACACAGAGTAAGCCTGTGGAAAAAAACATCAGTTTAGATACTGTGCACAGAAACAAAGCTTTGGAATTAATATAAAGGAATAAAAGGCTTGTTTAAATTTTTTTGTTCATCAGAATGTAATGTTATTTCTTAATTTCTGAAACATTTTTTTAATGTAATACTAATATAAAGTGTAAAAAAAATTATATTGAAAATAATATATACAAAAAATACTTTTTTTAAAAATAATTAGATGTGTAAAATCTAGTTCTGCCCTACATTAATTAGCGCTAAACATTTTAAATGAATAAATAAATAACAATTTTACATGTGTGAATGCTGTTTCATGCTGTCTTTAAATCACAAGCAGTTATAATTCTGCTTCATCATATGTAAACGACTGGAAACGCTGATAAACATGCGGCGCTGCGAGATGAGTGGTTTTGTCTCCAGGATTAGCTGGATTGAAGGTCTTTTACACAATTTAGGAGCCTTTTAATCTGTCAGTGCCAATCAGCTGATGGAGAACCTCTTAAGACTCCTCACAAAAGAGATTTAACAGAGAACGGGATCACTGCACCCCTTTTCTTCTTCACTCAACGCTCATTATTATTATGGCAAGTTTATTATTTATAAGTTAGTTTATTTATGAATTACGATTGTCAAGCAAACTTGTCCGTAACTTGATGCACTAATACCAGCACAGTGTGTTTAATCATATAGATATAGTTTGCTTGTAGTTAAATAATAATAGATAATAAATAATAGTTGCTTTATAGATATACTGTAGATGTTTGCTTAACTGGATAATTGCTTGTTAGATAACTGCATTAGTTCTTACTCCAACTTCACTTCTAAATATAATAACGGATCCATGATGTGTGAACTAGCAATTTGGACAAGTTTCACCCATCTCAGGGACGTACATTTGCAAGAGATAGCAGAATCCATGGAGGTGAGTACAGCACATGTGGTTGGATATCTATCAAGGCCGTTACAGCAAAACAAAAGGTCAGTGGAAAGAGATGTTCCGGCGTGTCGTGATGCTTGTTACCAGACGGCAGGAGTGAGTCATTACTGGAGGAAGCGCAGCTTTCACCTCACCTTGCAGATCTTGTATAGAGAATCCTGTCCATCACCGCCCGAGTCTTTGAAGTAGTCGTGAGCAGGGAAGGTGCGATGGATGTCTCTGGTGATGACGGCTTCCTGGGCGGAGTCCTGTGGGTCGAATCAAGAGTTACAATCAGGCATTTTTCAGGCCTTTTTATTTGATCATAAAAATATTTTTTATTTTTATATATAAATAAATACATTTATTTTTATTATCATCACACTTTACAATAAAGTCTCATTTGTTAACATTAGTCAATGCTTTAACATGAACTAACTATGAACTATTATAATTATTAAAATAATTATAATAATGAAATATAATACAACATTTTTATTATTATTATACATTAATTTTAATCATTTTGATATTTTAATTATAAATATTTAAATGTATAACTAATTAATAATAATAATAATAATAATAATACAATAGTAAAAAAAAAAATAGAATTACTATCTATATACATATATACACACACACACACACACACACACACATACATACATATACATATATATACACATATACATATACATATTGACAGATACAACAGCAAATAGGGAAAAACACGTGTGATTCGAACAGATAAGTGTGCAGGTAACAGTACAGATGAGCTACTATCATACATGCAGCCTGCACTGGAAAAGCTCAATTACGAACAACCATGTGATGGTCATTTTCTCTACAGTCTTTGATCTCCATCCATGTTCCTTTGAGCTCCAATACAAACGTGAATACAAGGTTGAGCTTGACTGAGGACAAAGAAGGAACACGTATAATGTGTATTTTGTCAAGAAGACTCAAAGAAGATTCCTTGAGTAAAGAAATAACCTTGTGTGAAGTGTTTACAGGAGATTAAGAAGCGCAGGAAAGTGTCTTACTCAGCACAGCACACTCTTCAAAGCGGGACGCAAATTGAATTAACAAGTCAAATGCAGACGGCGTTCCAGTCACATGATGGAGAACATGAACAGACTCTGACATGCAAAGCAGGGCTGAAACTCTGGACCAGAGCCAAGAGACACTTAAAAGCATCTACTCTGGACCAAACTGACTCCAGAATGAGAGTCTTGCCATATAGAATTATGGGAAATGTAGTTTTGCTGCACAAGCCTGTCATAAACTGGCTAAATGAGCAGAATATTAATCAGTTGTCCTTCCTATCAACTCTTGAGTGAACAGATCGGTGGAATTCACGCCGTGGCAACATCAGACGGTGACTGCGGAAATGGCTCTGACAGGCTGAGTTGTAATAAGGTCCATTCCATTAACAGCGTGTGTCAGGGCTAATTAAAGGCATCATTAGTCAACTAATGCGAGAGAGGGAAGGACAGGTTTCCAACTCCCCTCACCTGTTTACACTGCGTCTGAGAGTTTGTTAAAAGGTGGGCAGAATAAAGCCTGACAGATTTTTTGAATAAGGTGAATCTTATGAGTATGTCTGTCTATCCATCCATCAGCGGCTGAAGTTGACTTACTCTTGTTCATTCTTATTAATGTTACCTTCCTTTTTCTCTTCAACACGCACGCTATGAATAATGCAGCCTTCTTTTCTGCCATTTCTCCATATACATGATCCGGATAAATTCTTGCTGATAGTACAGAGCACAGCAGACCCATTTGTGTACCTTACTTCATCAGTTTACGTTTATGCAGGGGAAAAACGAGGACATAAAGGCCATTTCCCATGAAGGTTACCACAGCATGTGTGGAAGTGGCAACATTGTGCTTTTTTTTCTTGATGGATTAATCAAGAGCAAGCACAAACTGAACTGAAGATACACTCACCTAAAGGATTATTAGGAACACCATACTAATACTGTGTTTGACCCCCTTTCGCCTTCAGAACTGCCTTAATTCTACGTGGCATTGATTCAACAAGGTGCTGAAAGCATTCTTTAGAAATGTTGGCCCATATTGATAGGATAGCATCTTGCAGTTGATGGAGATTTGTGGGATGCACATCCAGGGCACGAAGCTCCCGTTCCACCACATCCCAAAGATGCTCTATTGGGTTGAGATCTGGTGACTGTGGGGGCCATTTTAGTACAGTGAACTCATTGTCATGTTCAAGAAACCAATTTGAAATGATTCGAGCTTTGTGACATGGTGCATTATCCTGCTGGAAGTAGCCATCAGAGGATGGGTACATGGTGGTCATAAAGGGATGGACATGGTCAGAAACAGTGCTCAGGTAGGCCGTGGCATTTAAACGATGCCCAATTGGCACTAAGGGGCCTAAAGTGTGCCAAGAAAACATCCCCCACACCATTACACCACCACCACCAGCCTGCACAGTGGTAACAAGGCATGATGGATCCATGTTCTCATTCTGTTTACGCCAAACTCTGACTCTACCATCTGAATGTCTCAACAGAAATCGAGACTCATCAGACCAGGCAACATTTTTCCAGTCTTCAACTGTCCAATTTTGGTGAGCTCGTGCAAATTGTAGCCTCTTTTTCCTATTTGTAGTGGAGATGAGTGGTACCCGGTGGGGTCTTCTGCTGTTGTAGCCCATCCGCCTCAAGGTTGTGCGTCTTGTGGCTTCACAAATGCTTTGCTGCATACCTCGGTTGTAACGAGTGGTTATTTCAGTCAAAGTTGCTCTTCTATCAGCTTGAATCAGTCGGCCCATTCTCCTCTGACCTCTAGCATCAACAAGGCATTTTCGCCCACAGGACTGCCGCATACTGGATGTTTTTCCCTTTTCACACCATTCTTTGTAAACTCTAGAAATGGTTGTGCGTGAAAATCCCAGTAACTGAGCAGATTGTGAAATACTCAGACCGGCCCGTCTGGCACCAACAACCATGCCACGCTCAAAATTGCTTAAATCACCTTTCTTTCCCATTCTGACATTCAGTTTGGTGTTCAGGAGATTGTCTTGACCAGGACCACACCCCTAAATGCATTGAAGCAACTGCCATGTGATTGGTTGATTAGATAATTGCATTAATGAGAAATTGAACAGGTGTTCCTAATAATCCTTTAGGTGAGTGTATATATTATATACTCTCACACACACACACAATACCGGTTAAAAGTTTGGAAACATTACTATTTTTAATGTTTTTGAAAAAAGTCTCTTCTGCTCATCAAGCCTGCGTTTATTTGATCAAAAATACAGAAGAAAAACTGTAATATTGTGAAATATTAATACAATTTAAAATAATGGTTTTCTATTTTATTATACTTTAAAATATAATTTATTTCTGTGATGCAAAGCTGAATTTTCAGCATCATTACTCCAGTCTTCAGTGTTCTTCAGTTCCTTTTTTCTTTCTTTTTTTAACTTTTTATTCATCAAAGAATCCAGAAAAAAGTATCACAGGTTATAATAAATCATCACATTAGAATGATTTCTGAAGGATCATGTGACACTGAAGACTGGAGTAATGATGCTGAAAATTCAGCTTTGCATCACAGAAGTAAATTATATTTTAAATTATATTAAAATAGAAAATCATTACTTTAAATTGTAATAAAATTTCACAATATTACTGTTTTTTCTCTATTTTTGATCAAATAAACGCAGGTTTGATGAGCATAAGAGACTTCTTTCAAAAACATTAAAAATAGTAATTTTTCAAACTTTTGACTGGTACTGTGTATGTGCGTGTGTGCATATATACATATACATATATATACACATATATATACATATACACACACACACACACATACATACATATATATATATAGACGAATATATACATCTATACACATATATATATGGTTCTGTTTGTGCTTTATACACACACACACACATATATTTAAAATTAGTCTCTCATGGAGTTGTTATTGCTTGGCTCTCTGTAATTTCACAGCTGGACCAGCTGAAAGCGTTATAGGTGGAAAAATTCTAATGGGAGAAAATGGCCGTCATTCATTTAACCCTTCACATTCCAACACAAACAGAATAGGCAGATATGAAGGCTTTATTTCCTCAAAAAGATTTATATGTTTATTGTCAAATTATGAATTTCTAAACATTAGACAGTTCCACAAAATTAGAGCTGATGACATACAGTATATATCTGGGTCTTGACAAATTTCATTTCACAATGAAATATGAACAGGAAAAACCTCAACTGTCATACCAGCCAGCTATTATCAGTTCAACCCTAATAATAAGCTCTTTACTGCATTTCACACCATAGCCTAAGGCGAACTCTGACCTTTGCTCAGCAACGACCTTTAGAGGGGAATATATAAAATCTGCATTTTTACAGCGAGTGCCATTTTGCCGTGTTTTGCAACAGCAACAAAAAGACTCAAAGCTGTAATTTTGTCACAGTATGGGGTTAATCACACCATGGTGTATGATTGAGTTCAGCGGACTGTTTCACTGTTGCTTCCTTTCCTCTCTTTGCATCCCTCCCTCTCACCCCCATCACTCTCGCTTCTCGCAGTGTGCATGAAAATGAAATGCTGCCTCATAAACTGCGAGTTAGTGACAAATGGTATTCATAAATAAAGCCAGAGATACAGGCTGCGAATGGTAATGTGGCCACTAAACATCTGTGAGGCTCGGCAATAGCAAAACCGTCCAGACCAGAGACCCAGGGAGGGGATAAACAAAGGGATGCAATCTGATTACATCCATAGTAAAAGCTTGAGTAAACTCACTGCCGGCCTCCCGACAGGTTTTGGTCTGAACGCTGCTGTTGACGGGATGTGTAGTCGCAAATAACAGAAGGCCAGTCAGATTTGTCCAGGCTCCTGAAGAAAGATAAAACCACTGACCTTCAGGGACATTGATCTGAGGGATCTTCAACATGGGTGGGAGTTTATTAGAAGGACGTGAGTATTCTGGGTTTGTCCTTATGAAACTGAACCAGTAGAGCAAAGCACTAGCTAGCAACATAAAGGTTATGGGTTTGATTCCCAGGGAATGCATAAACTGCTAAATTGCCAATGTTAAATCAAAATTTAAGTAAAACCACTGGTTTTAAATACAGTTAATTTAGGCATCCCAAATCTATAAATGTACAATATGAAAAATTGATATTCGTTATGAGTTTTTCCTAAAGATGTAATTTAACAGGTGTTAATACATTTTTTGTGATTTTAAAGATATCTAAAAGATATAAATAAAAAACATAAAAATTCTATTATAAATAAATAAATACAGTAAATTCTGAATAAATGTAAAAAGTAAACCTAAAAATAACTTTCATAAAATAAATCAAACAAATAAAACATTAAAATAACACTAAAAGTTAAATTTAAATCAATAAAGTGAATTTAGGCATCAAGATATCATAATGTACAGTATGAAAAATGGATATATATTTTAAGATTTTCTAAAGATTACATTTAACAGTGTTAATAAATTATTAGTGATGATGGCTAATATTAAAATTAAAAAATGTAAACAAATTAATTCAATTAATTATAGTCATTAATGAATAATTTATATTATTAATAATTTATATTAGTATTATAACTATGTAATAAAAAACCTAAATATATGATTAATAACTATATTAAAATTATATTATAAATATAGTAAATTCTAAATAAAATGTAAAAAGTAAACCTAAAAAAATACATTTCATAAAATAAATCAAACAAATAAAACATTAAAATAACACTAAAAGTTCATTTAAATCAATAAAGTGAATTTAGGCATCAAGATATCATAATGTACAGTATGAAAAACAGATATATTTTTTGACATTTTCTAGAGATTATTTTTAACAGTGTTAATAAATGATTAGTGATGCTCATTAAAATTGAAATGTAATTTAAATTAATAATAGTCATTAATTAATCATTTATATTATTTGATGATGTAATAAAAATAAACACTAAAAACAAAAATCAACATTATTTTAAATGCTACAAGTAAATACAGTCATCACATTATAATGTACAGTTGGATATTATGATTCTATACTACAAATAAAATAAATTCTATATAAAAACTAAATGAAAAAAATGCATTTTAAATGTCATTAATGAAAGTTACATAAAATAAAAGCAGTTCTGGGAAGATTAAAGATATAAGGGTAAAAAATGAATACATTCTTTAAATGAATACATTGTTAGCTAACTGCATGATTTGTATATGTACATTTCTGAAATACATACAGTGGGGAGAACAAGTATTTGATACACTGCCGATTTTGCAGGTTTTCCTACTTACAAAGCATGTAAAAGTCTGTAATTTTTATCATAGGTACTCTTCAACTGTGAGAGACGGAATCTAAAACAAAAATCCAGAAAATCACATTGTATGATTTTTAAATAATTAATTTGCATTTTATTGCATGACATAAGTATTTGATCACCTACCAACCAGTAAGAATTCCGGCTCTCACAGACCTGTTAGTTTTTCTTTAAGAATCCCTCCTGTTCTCCACTCATTACCTGTATTAACTGCACCTGTTTGAACTCGTTACCTGTATAAAAGACACCTGTCCACACACTCAATCAAACAGACTCCAACCTCTCCACAATGGCCAAGACCAGAGAGCTGTATAAGGACATCAGGGATAAAATTGTAGACCTGCACAAGGCTGGGATGGGCTACAGGACAATAGGCAAGCAGCTTGGTGAGAAGGCAACAACTGTTGGCGCAATTATTAGAAAATGGAAGAAGTTCAAGATGATGGTCAATCTCCCTCGGTCTGGGGCACCATGCAAGATCTCACCTCGTGGGGCATCAATGATCATGAGGAAGGTGAGGGATCAGCCCAGAACTACACGGCAGGACCTGGTCAATGACCTGAAGAGAGCTGGGACCACAGCCTCAAAGAAAACCATTAGTAACACACTACGCCGTCATGGATTAAAATCCTGCAGCGCACGCAAGGTCCCCCTGCTCAAGCCAGCACATGTCCAGGCCCGTCTGAAGTTTGCCAATGACCATCTGGATGATCCAGAGGAGGAATGGGAGAAGGTCATGTGGTCTGATGAGACAAAAATAGAGCTTTTTGGTCTAAACTCCACTCACCGTGTTTGGAGGAAGAAGAAGGATGAGTACAACCCCAAGAACACCATCCCAACCGTGAAGCATGGAGGTGGAAACATCATTCTTTGGGGATGCTTTTCTGCAAAGGGGACAGGATGACTGCACCGTATTGAGGGGAGGATGGATGGGGCCATGTATTGCGAGATCTTGGCCAACAACCTCCTTCCCTCAGTAAGAGCATTAAAGATGGGTCGTGGCTGGGTCTTCCAGCATGACAACGACCTGTTTCTGTACCAAATATTAAGTTCTGTTTTTCTGATGTATCAAATACTTATGTCATGCAATAAAATGCAAATTAATTACTTAAAAATCATACAATGTGATTTTCTGGATTTTTGTTTTAGATTCCGTCACTCACAGTTGAAGAGTACCTATGATAAAAATTACAGACTTCTACATGCTTTGTAAGTGGGCAAACCTGCAAAATCGGCAGTGTATCAAATACTTGTTCTCCCCACTGTAACTTGGACACAAGATGCATGCATTTTCTGTAAAGCTGCTTTGAAACGATATGTATTGTGAAAAGCGCTATACAAATAAATGTGAATTGAATTGAATAATAAAAATGAGAGGAACTAAAAAAAACAGGCCTTCCTTCACATATGTTTAGTACAGTTTGAAATGCTGCCTTGTGTGAATTGGGCCCAGCAAATGAGCTGCCACAAAAGGGCATCAACAGATGTGTTCTTTCCACAGTGCATTTCACCCTGAAGCTCACAGGGCCTTCGCTCATCTCGTTAACGCCCCAAAATGACAGGCAGTACTGAACCTCAGCGCGTCCTAGAACTCCGAAAGCCGGTCGGTTCGGTCACAGCAACACCGGAGCTAAAAGCTCCAAGCAGAGTCTCCCGCAAGAACAGAGTGAGTCGCTCTGAAATCCGAGATGACAGCAAACAACATTAGTGCAAGCTGGACTGAGAGATGCAGCATGACAAGCTGGTGTGGAGGCACAGTGAGTGAGACAGGCGCGCTGTCTCCGAGAAGCTGCCGTCAGGCTCGCTCAGTCACTCTAGAACTTTCCGTGGTGGGCACACAGTGCGAAAGAGCTTCTGAAGTTTGTACCGGGCCTCCCACTGGGTTCTAAGCCAGTCAGCGCCGATCTTGTGCCGGTCTGACAACAAAGCGGCTGTCGCCAGAGCCCCACCCGGGGCGAGCTGACCTATTTCTCGGATTTGACACCAGGAGGAGAGAGTATACAAGTGGCGTGATGCGCTATCAAAAGCCAAATCTGCTCCAAGTGGAGCTCTAGATGTTACTACAGGGATCCGAATCTGCTCTGTCAACTCATGTTGATGCAACATGTAAGATTCAACATTAAAAGTCAAGCTGGGGTCTGTGGAAAACGATTAGATGATCTCGTGCTGTTCAGCTGCGGATGATGAAATAAAGATGTTGACCATTGTTGTTGTGCTGAACAGAACGTGAAATAACCTGCATAGCAACATAAACAGAAAACTGAAGTCTTAAATGCCAATAATACTACAATTTTGTTGAATTTTTCCACTTTGGTCCACTTATTATTGCACAGACAATTAAAAAAAAGTTTGACAAATTATTTCATTATGGCTGATAATCGATAACGTATATTAAAATTCAGTACTATATTGAGTAAAAAAAAAAATTATTTACAAAAAGTAAAAATGTAAAATAAAATACTAAAAGCTAAAATCAATTGTTTTAAGTGCTACGAATAAAATTAGGCATCATAACATTGTAATGTACAGTATAAAAAAATGTATATTCATTTTAAGACTTTCTGTGAAAGTCTATGAGAAATGATTCTGAGTTGAATTCATATTACTAAAAATCACAAATTCATTTCACGTCCTGTATGAAAAACTGATGATTATGTAATAGTGGGGCACCCATATTAAAACTATGCCTGACACCGATATTTTCATCATGAAAATATTAAATCGATAAATGACCGATACTAAACTGATAAATCGCCGATATTAAAATTCTACAATATTTTCTGTAAATTAATTAAAAATAAAACACTAAAAAATACAATGAATTATTTTAAAAGCTAAAGTGAATTCAAGCATCTTTACAACATTATAATGTACAGTATACAAAATAATACATTTCCTAAAAATAACAACTCTAATATTGGCCAATGACCAACATTTAATATACTTTAAAATATAATTTATTATATAAATTAAATGATAAAATTGTAAATTATAAAATAGATTTACAGTATAAAAAATGCATATTCATTTCAAGACTTTCTGTGAAAGTCTGTGAGAAATGATTCTGAGTTGAATTTATATTACTAAATCACAAATTAATTTCACGTTCTATATGAAAAACTGATGATTATGTAATAGGGGGGCACCCATATTAAAACTATGCCTGACACCGATATTTTCGTTATGAAAATATTAAACCGATAAATGGCCGATACTAAACTGATAAATCGCAGATATTAAAATTCTACAATATTTTGTGTCAATTAATTAAAAATAAAACACCAGAAGTGAATTCAGGCATCATCACAACATTATAAATGTAGTACACAAAATAATACATTTCCTAAAAATAACAACTCTAAAATATCGGTCAATAACCGACCTGATACCAATATATCGTGTATCCCTTCTTATAATGTCAACCAAGATGACTCCTTTTTACAGCTTAGTTTCTATAAATGTTCTAGGTGGACATAAAAAGTAGCTTTGCGATGAGAACGTTGTCTACATAGAGAAAATCCTCTTTTGTATGATAAAGTACATCCCCTGACCCCTTTAACCTTCCTGCAATGAACCTCGGAGTGGTGGAGGTTAAAATTAGAAGCGAAGGAAAAGGCGAGGCAGAAAAAAAAAAAAAAAAATTCGCAGGTGATTGACAGTAGGAATATTACCTCCTCTATTCCTTCCCTGGCTGGAATCAGCGCAGTTCAAAGGGGGTCGTAATTGAAATTGACAAACTGCAGCATTAGCCTGATCACAACAGCCAACCTTGCAGCAGCAAAATAAAAGGTGCCTGAGAGGAGGAAAAGAAAGGGAGAAAGAAAGCGAGGAAGGAGGGCTGAAGTGTTCTCTATGCTTCGCAAGCACCAAGACAGATTAATCTTGTTCATGCATAATGCATGCCAGCGCAGTGTGTGATCGCATTGACGGCCGGTTATTAACTATGTCACAGTGCGAAAACACACGCGAATCAACAGACCTCACATGCATATACAATCTGCGGCTAAACCACTGCAAAAGACCAAAGACTTCCCGCAAAAGGCGATAAAAAAAAAAAAAAAAAAACTGTAATCATCAAAAGCTCGGGACTGACTGATAAATTGCAGCTCGAGGCGTACGCTAACTTGAGTTTAAAACTGCAGTATTGTTTACTTGAAGATGCAAATCTGAGTTCCATTTGATCTAAATGTACACATTTTCTGGATTACGAGTTTCACAACTTTCATCAAATGTTGAGACTGTCACCAAGTTCATTAAAAACCAGAGAGCCTGCGGAGCTCCATTCTGTCATGGCTCTTCGAGGATTTTTCGGTCTCCCGAGGGCCTGCAACATCTGGTCCTCGGGACAGACTGTTAACTCGTCTGTCAGCGTGCCGTCACTGCTCTTTTAATTGCCAATGCTGTGTTGCATGCTAATTCATTGGGCACGCTAATGATCTAATTCGAAAGAACACTTGCAATAGCTATGGATACAGCGACTACAATTGTCACAAAACCAAAATCATTGATATCAATACAAGTGAGATTTTAAAGTCCCCCTGTAGTCAATACTTTTACCCCTTAAAACTCATCTTTGATCACCCAAATGACATTTAAACATTTTTCATGTGAAAAAAATCTTCATGCCTTAAAATAGCTTGAATGTAACTCTACACCCTTGCTTCATTTAGTATACGCGGATCCATAAATATGCTATTTAGCCCCGCCTCCACTCACTAAAGCCCGCCTACACACTGACGTGATTGGTTACAAGGTAGTTTGTGACGTCAGAAACACCAGCGATTTCAAACCGCATTCTTTTTTTTCCCACTGCAGTTAAGGTGAAAATACTCAGCAATGGTGTTGACTTATGACTTTGTTCATGGTTTTTCTTAAAGCATATTAAAAACACCACATAAACATATAAACAACATTAAAAACTTGATTTTCACCACAGGGGGACTTTAAGAGTATAGATAGTAATTTAAATATCACAACAAAAACTAGCATGTTATCGAAAACAATAATAAATACTGTATTAAATAGTAATACAAATATTTTTTATTTGAATTAAAACAACGGCATGTAGTGTTCAAGTAATTCTTAATTAATTAAAACAGTTTTTCCAAGTAATTATTTAAGAAACCTGGTGATCCACTGCAAATTTTGGCCAATACTGATAACCGATATAACACCGATAACTGATATATTAGCTGATATTAGACATCAATCTACAATATCTATTTCTTATAAGAGCAGTATCGATAACATTAAAAAGTCATTTATCGGTTGATATCCATTTGACAACAGATATAGAGCATTTCTAAAGAAAAGGGTAACAAAATATTAGAACTGTAGAAAGATTAGAGATTAGAAAGTAGCTCTCTTTTTTTTGGCAATACTATTGTTTGATTAATTTCACCAAAAACAAATAGACAGTGGGCTGCCTAATGCACAGACTTCTTGTTTGCATTTACTTAATGCCATAGTAATACTCTGTACTACTGATACTGCAGAAAAATACAGCTTCTTTATTTTAGTATGGACTTAACAATACTTTCAACATCTCTAACAGCCACCATGTAGGTTTTCAGTTGTGAAGCCTCGCTGAATGGTGGCTATATTTGTCTTTTCACCTGGGGACAGCGGATGTTCTTTACCTATCCATTTGTGATGTGAGTGCCTAGATGGAAGGTGCCCTTTATGCCTTGGGCCAGTTTCCTCTTTAGAAAACTTAAACTTCACTATTATGGAAGAAAAAGGCCACACAGGTCACCAACCAGTGAAAAAGGGACGGCAACTCTGCATGACCCTTCAAGACATCCCAAAGCAATCTAAGAAACTAAAGTAGGTGGATGTAGGCAGCACTTCACACATGGGAAACGTAGGGAACATGTAGTGGATGTGAAACTAACCCAGATGACCTTTGAGAAACCGACAACTTAGATACAGGATGTGTCCCAAACGGCATGCTTGATGTGCACTTGTGGTCTTCCGATGGCCATGTGTCCCATTTGACACTTCAGGTTTCATAAGAATGCTATGGACCGTCAACGAACACCAAAAAAGGACCACAAGGGCTAAGGACGACATTTGGGACAGGATTTCAGAAGTACAGGCTCCACATGCTTGGGAATTTAGAGAACCGCAAGACACCAATCGAAGTTATTAGGAGGGAAGGCAGCATCTCAACTCCTCAAGATGGCATAAGGATATTATAAGCAGAGAAATTTCTATTTTAACGGCTATTATTTTTCAGCCTAAAAAAGGATACTCTCAAAAGTCTTAAGTTGCCATAGCTACAAGACTTGAAGTCTTGAGGGCTGGTGGGAAAAAAAACCTTGAGAGCTAGTGACAGGAACTCTCGTCTTGTCGATACTTTATTTAAATGAACAACTAATCCCACATTTACACAAAGAAGCAAAGGTAGAATCAGTTTCCAAGGGGAAAGTACGGACCCAGAAGATTCACCTCAGGTCAAGTAGATTAAACTATGACAGATCTGGCCGAACCCACAGAGATGATTGGAAATAAGAGCGTCGTCTCAAAGGGGAATAGGGCTTTTCATACAGTCGTTGATGAATTAAAGGGCTGTGAGTAGAGCCTGCCTGATAACGGAACAGTGGTGTCGAAGCAATCCTTCATTGTTCTTGGTGACCTGCTTTTCCTCACAAGGTGTCAAGTCCACGATTTGACTCAATCTGTCTCGTTTCTTCAACCCAAACCTGTGACAAAGGGGCAACCTTTAGGGAAAAGGCACAACGACAATCTTTATTTCTCTCCACACGACCAATTTCACTCACTACTTGCACGATTCGGAACAGTAATCTTCTGGCTACCAGTCCTAAGACTTATAGGGATAGTTCAGCCTTTAAAAATGAGAAATGCTGTCGTTCCAAACCTGTATGACATATTTTCTTCTCTGAAACATAAAAAAGGTATTTTGAATGTTTTAACTGTTTTTGTCCATACAATGAAAGTCAATGGGGTCCAAACAACATTGTTTGGACCCCACTGACTTTCACTGTAATAAAAAAAAAAAAAAAGAAAAAAAGAAAAAAAAAAGAAAATAAAAAAATCTGTGTTCCACAAAAGACAAAAAGTCATACAGGTTTGGAACAACATGCGGGTAAGTAAATGATGACAAAATTTTAATTTTTAAATGAACTATTCCATCTACAGGGAATAAAAAGCTTCAACTGTTGAAACATTCACATTTACTTCTCTAATGTGACCTGCTTCCGAATTAAACAGGACATTCAAAGTGTTCAAATCATGAAATATCGAAAAGAGAAGTCAAGCAAAATTGATGAAAGACTACAAAGTATTTTTTCTTTGGAATAACATTTTGTCAACAAAATTACTGATAAAAATGAATAACCGTTTTTTTTTTGTCAACAGTAATGAAGACGAGAGGAAAATTATGCATCATGGTAATAATAAGAGATTTTAATTAAAACATACTATTGATGAAAATATGATGGGGAAAAACTGTCAAATGGCGCAAAACAGTATGATTTCTAAAGAAAAAAAAATCTAGAAAGCATATGATTATTTCAACAGTCAACAATCTTGACCAAATGTCAAATGTAATATTAAATACTAAAATGTTAATTTCATCACTAATATTATTTTTGTCAATGTTACTCTGACTAAAATTATTAATTTAATTAATTTAAATTTAATGATTCATTTTAGTTGACGGAAATAACATTTCAGTATTTTTTTACGTGTGTGTGTGTGTGTGTGTGTGTGATGTGTATACACATACACACAGTGACACTGATCAGGCATAACATTATGACCAGCTGAAGTGAATAACACTGATTATCTCTTCATCACGGCACCTGTTAATGGGTGGGATATATTAGGCAGCAAGTGAACATTTTGTCTTCCAAAGTTGATGTGTTAGAAGCAGGAAAAATGGGCAAGTGTAAGGATTTGAGCGCATTTGACAAGGGCCAAATTGTGATGGCTAGACGACTGGGTCAGAGCATCTCCAAAAATGCAGCTCTTGTGGGGTGTTCCCAGTCTGCAGTGGTCAGTATCTATCAAAAGTGGTCCAAGGAAGAAACAGTGGTGAACCGGCGAATGGGCGGCCAAGGCTCATTGATGCACGTGGGGAACTAAGGCTGGCCCATGTGGTCCGATCAAACAGACGAGCTACTGTAGCTCAAATTGCTCAAGAAGTTAATGCTGGTTCTGATAGAAAGGTGTCAGAATACACAGTGCATCGCAATTTGTTGCGTATGGGGCTGCATAACCACAGACCAGTCAGGGTGCCCATGCTGACCCCTGTCCACTGCCGAAAGCGCCAACAGTGGGCACGTGAGCACCAGAACTGGACCACAGAGCAATGGAAGAAGGTGGCCTGGTCTGATGAATCACGTTTTCTTTTACATCACGTGGATGGCCAGGTGCGTGTGTGTCGCTTACCCCGGGAACACATGGCAAGAAGGCATGTGTGGGAAGAAGGCAAGCCGGCGGAGGCAGTGTGATGCTTTGGGCAATGTTCTGCCGGGAAACCTTGGGTCCTGCCATCTATGTGGATGTCACTTTGACACGTACCACCTCCTACCTAACAAATTGTTGCAGGCCATGTACACCCTTTCATGGAAACGGTATTCCCTGGTGGCTGTGGCCTCTTTCAGCAGGATAATGCGCCCTGCCACAAAGCAAAAATGGTTCAGGCATGGTTTGAGGAGCACAACAATGAGTTTGGGGTGTTGACTTGGCCTCCAAATTCCCCAGATCTCAATCCAATCGAGCATCTGTGGGATGTGCTGAACAAACAAGTCCCATCTCTCAACTTACAGGACTTAAAGATCTGCTGCTAACATCTTGGTGCCAGATACCACAGCACACCTTCAGGGGTCTAGTGGAGTCCATGCCTCAACGGGTCAGGGCTGTTTTGGCAGCAAAAGGGGGACCAACACAATATTAGGAAGGTGGTCATAATGTTATGCCTGAGCGGTGTGCGTGTGTGTGTGTGTGTGTGTGTGTGTGTGTGTATGTGTATATATATATATATATATATATATATACACACACACACACACATACACACATACACACAAAATGGACTAAATATAAAACAAAAAAGGTGACAAATCAAAAAATCGTTCATAATAAGACCTGTAATGTGTAAACCAAGGTCAAAGCCAATTTTGCTTTCATATCTCAATATGAGCTTGCAGACACACATTGCTACACTAAAATGGCAGGTTGGATGAGCGGCAAAAAAGTGCTTGGAAAGTGAAGGCATTTGTAAATGGCTTGGCATGCCGTGAAGTCTGTTCAGAGGCAGCCTGCCAGAGCGTGGCAGGAGACGAGTCCTGAGAGAAAGGTGGAGAACGAGAGATAGAGAGCAAAGGTTTGCGCAAATGAGAGAAAATTCAAGGGGAGAGAAACAAAAAAAGACAGAGGTCGGGGCCTAGTCTGGCTTGTCTGCGGAGACCTGCAGAGAGCGAATGCTGTCTCATTACCATCAGGGTCATTAGCTTCGGTCTGATCTCTCCGCAACCCCCGAGAGAACATGTGAAAACACGCTCTCCAAAAGTGACACTTGTTCTGCCATTAAGTCATGAAGATCTCAAGAGCGCGAGAACAATTCCTCTGGGACACACGGTACACTCTCTCTCTGTCCTTCTCACTCCTCCCCTTATGCATTTTCATACCCCATTTGTTCACCCGCTAATGACATTAGCTGCCATTTCAGGCTCAGACACATGATCCCTTGGTGGTTTTGCATGGAAAACAATAGGGAGATATGTGGTGCTAAGGGACACGAACGGGCCTGTGGATGCACGTCGTCCCGCTCTCAACGATTTTAATTAATTTCCCATGATCAAAAGCGAAACATCGGTGGGGTAAAATTTCCTCGTGGTTTCCATGACAATGTAAGATGACTGTGTTCTCCCCTCCACATCCGAGGATTTATTTGAAGAATTTGCAACCCAGAATTATTAATATTCAAATATGCCCAAAAATAGACTGGCACAGAACTAGACTTTTGATATTCAAGCACCGGGATTCTGCAAGTGCTCTCCAACCAATCCATTCAATGGAGAGATGGAAACAGTTCTCATTTTAGTCTTAGCTCACACATGGGTCACAATAAAAATACATTTTAACTTAACATATTTGTTTATGTTTTTTTCCTTGTATTTAAATATATAAACATAAATATTTAAATATATAAACTGCATTTTTTGTAGTTAAAAAATGCAATTTATACATACAATGACTTAGTCTAAAATAAGTTACAATTGAAATATTTATAAATTAATTTTAAAATAAAAAAAAATCAATTTATACATAAATATAATTTATAGTCTATAATTATTTGAGTGTCCACAATAAAAATTATATTATATATTTTTACATAATATATTTTAACTTTTATATATATTCAATATACAATAATAGCAATCACATCATTGACCCACAAGTGTGCTGCACAGAATCTCCTTGCCTAAAATAGATGCTCTTCCGTTACCCTCCAACTCCACCTCCTCCTTTCTTTCTCTCCCTTATCATTCACAGGAACATCTGGAGCTCTCTTGCCTCCACTGTGGCACCAGATGTTGTAATATTCTAGCAACAACCACCTGAAAGCCCCATATCCAAAGAGATGGGAGAGGAAAGGACGCTGCATGTGAGAACACTGTGTCTAGGCACTCATTTTCAGTTAAAATTAATCCACATCTCAAGGCAAGTCCAGAGCAGGAGGGGGTCCGTCGATGTTCTCTCGGGAAGGCTGCTTAGCCGCCTGGGTGGCCGCTGTGGTGCTGCCAAATGAAGTCTGGTGATACTCCAAGGACCCTGCTGGAGACGGAACGGATGTCTCATGGTATTTCATTTAGAGCAAGATATCTGAAATCCCATGGAAAGCAACGTGGTTTAGCATCCCAGCAGAGGTTGCCTCACCAGAGAGAATGGGGGAAGTAAGTGTGAAGACATGCCAAGTTTGGAGCCTGCATGCTGGGGATGGCAGGTCTGCGTGAGCTGCCAGGACTGAACAGCTGGGTTCACTCCTGAGGGAGCTGCAATGGCACTGGCATCAAGCCAGTGGGTATGAGCTAAATATATATTAGCCCTATAAACCAGGGCTCGACAATAATTTTTCTGCTAGTTCAGATTTTTATTTGCCCCGCCAACATTTTTTTTAATTTTTTTTATCATAAAAGTATGATTTTTTTTTAAATATTTATTTAGCATTGCATTTTCATATATACTAACATCTACATTATCCAGCTAGATAACACGTAGATGAAGAATACTATTATTATGTTCTTATAAGATCCCATTCATCCCTTTAAAAAAAATTATATCTTTGGTCCTCGCCCAAATAAAAAAGGTCAAAAATGGACTTCTGCTCTTCCAATTCTGTAACCTTTACCAAGTTTTCAATCTGTGATGAATGCATTGAAAATGTTGGATAGCTGTAACAAAATGTACACTTTTCAAGATTACACTGAGATGGAAAACCATCTCAGCTTTGGAGACCATGGTCTTGATCCAAAAAAAAAAAAAAAAAAAAAGAGGCTTCTCCCCCAACCTCTCAAAATTCCTCAGCTCCACCATGTACAAACAGACAGATGGCGTTATTCTCGGATGGGCATGCGACCAGCCTAATAGTGAGGAGTGGACAGCTGTCAGTGAATGTTACCATCAACAGACCGCGGGCCATTCAGCTGCTCATGAGTGGGTCAGGGGCGGCGGGACAGAGTCGGAGAATCCTCAGACCTCGCGGCTATATCGCCAATCATCTGCTAAGTGTGGGATCTTTGCGCCGTATTGCATAATACATCAAAAACCATTAGGCAGATTCATTACAGATGAACAGATTAATCCAGATAGGGTTAACGAAGGGAAGAGTTTTTCTTAGGTTAATGCAACTGGGAACAGAGCCGTGAGCAAAACTAATATAGGAGGACCAGGGATGGCTGTAACACTGTCAGTTTAACCACTTTTCAAATTTTGGTACAGGGATGGAATCCCAATCATACATGACCACCATCGTCAAGGTGGTCAAGGTTTAACTCTTTCCCTGCCATTGGTGGATTTTTCCAGCAATCCAAACATACAGTTTTCACTGTTATACGGTAGGGGATGCTATTATGCATCTTTTGAAATAGTACAGAATCTCCAGATCCCAAAACAGAAGATTGCTTACGCAATGTAAGCTAAAGCAATAAAACATTAAACAGCATATAAATCAAAACTGCCTAACGTTACCGAATGAAATGTTGACCCAGGACGCGCTATAGGACTGTGCAGTTTTGGGGGTGTTGATGGACGTGATCTACTCCATCTATGTTTTGATTATTGTTCTGAATCCCATCCTTACCCACATTCCAGTGTAGATAAAAAACAAATGCATGAATCTAGATTGTTTTTTTTTTTAAAGCAGAGGCTCTGTTCTTTCTTTTGATATATTGTATGTTCAGATACTCATACAACCAAATATTCTGGGGGCCAATGCCTGCCTATACGCAAAGTATGCAAGTTGCAAAGGGCCCCCTGGTGGTTAGGGGGCCCTATTGCTCTCGAAAGATGATTTTTTGATGATCGTTTTTGATTCCTACGATTATGAAAACACGATGCCACATTTTGTTCCTTTCCTTTAAAGGGATAGTTCACCCAATAATGAAAATTTTCATTTTTGTGTGAACTATCCCTTTAAAGCAGTGTGCCGTCACCCTTCCTACGTAAAATCCAAATCAGTCAAATCATGTAAAGTGACTGTAATAATATACAGTTTCCTGCCGGACTTGCTTCTTACTTAAAAAAAATAAATAAAAATAAATAAATAAATAAATAAATAAAAAAAGAGTTAAAAGTGTATTAAGCTGCGAAGGCGGCTTTCTGTGCACAAGTTTCGAGAATGAGTGAAGTAATGGCTACTTTGGCCTTCGGACGTGTTCTTAAATGGACAAAAACACGCAAAAATATGTCTATATGTCAATATAAATATGTCAATGTCTGTCTTGGGAAGTTTTAATTTAAACGCATTCACGCATTGTGTATTCGGTCTTAAAGTGACAGCAGCCTAAAAAAATCTGCAGCTGTTTAATGTTAATCAAATAACAAAAGAAAACGAGAGAATTATTCACTGCTCTTCAATGATTATCTTTAGTAAATTTAATAATCAATGTATATAATTCATATGGTGAAGGCTATGCAGTGTTTTATTTTAACATTTAATTACTTTATTACATTTCTGTATAGTAGTAGGCCAGGCACGTGCAGAGGGGGGGCTTTGGGTGCTCGAGCCCCTGGCCTTTTTCAAAATTAATCAAAAGTGCCCCTCTCAGACAAATATCAATGATAATATTTGTGGTCAATAAAACAAAATAAATTTGACTTATAATAACATGACAATGTGTACAATAGTAACGAACGGCTCAAAAGTCGGAAAATTTCTGTTTATTTTTACATATCAGTCGGTCTGAGGTGTTGCCATAACGCGCTGCTATGGGTTGCACGCGTTTTGATTGGCTGATTTTCCACAGTCTGTTCGGAAACGGCTCTCGAGCCATACATGTTTTTTTCAGAGAGTGTCTGTGGCTTTACGGGGGAAAAAAATAAAATCAAACATTTTTTTTCATCAATAATCAAAGCTAATGTGTCGATTTAATTAAAAATCTATATATTATATATATTTTAAAATATTACATAATTCATCAATGCCCGTTTGTCATGTATAATACACCAACCAATCGTGATCTGGCAGAACAAGTTCAAATTCCATTGGGCAATGTGAAGTGGAGCGGTAATTTTCTGTTCTAATTCATAAATCGGTTGAAAATTACATAGACGAACTAACGTTTGTGGAATGATTTCCTGCGGTTTGTCTCATTTTATAAATCAAATTGCATTGTTGACAAAATGGATGTTAACTGACAACAAACAAAGCACTGCACAAAACCATGCAACACCAAAAGTCGCATTAATGGTAAGTAGTTTTAAATTCACTTGTATTTATGTATATTGATACACCGTTTACTATTTGATGAAACTATCAAAGTTAATGAAGCCCAAGTGCCACCGGTACCTACAGGCCTATTAAGTGTAGACTGGCGA
>CM077192.1:13869626-13959626 GCA_039654105.1 Coreius guichenoti | reverse complement strand
AGCACCTAACCTCAAATCTTGGTCTGAAAATGCAATAAAAAAGGTCAGGGGCATGACAGAAGCATGACCGGAGTGCAGTCTAAAAATACTCAATGGGGACCAGCGCTCAGTTATCCTCAGCTCAACCTCCACCAGCATCTCGCTGACATTAGGCTTTCTTGTGCAGGCTGCATCAGCAAGAGTCTCGAACAGAGAGGAGCCATAATGAGACCCTGAAACCCATTAAGAACCACACAACACCAAACAACTTGTGGTCCTGCCTAATTTCATATAGGTGTACAAATTCTATTGGTATAAAAGTATACATTTCTAGGGCTGTGTACAAATATCCAATTAATTGTTTCTTCATCTGAACAATCTCAATATTTATTCTTAATTTTTAAAAATAAAATTCTCAATGGAGGTGTTTTCAGAGATAAAAAGTGTGCAACAAAATATTGCCAAGAACTGTGTGTGTGTCAGTGCATGCACTGAGCATGAACAGTGTAGTCCAATTAACACAAATGAATATACAACTCAATCAGCGTAGACCGAATCACGAACAGTTGACCCTTTTGAGCCGGTCCACTTACTGAATAATTAAAAAAAAAAAAACTTGTTTGGGGATTGTTGGGGCCCTGTTGTTAATTCTTAAAATTAATATTTTTATAATGTACCAAGTTGGAATGTTCTCTGCATAATTTACAGCATTATCTGCGAGAAATTTTCTTTTACATGTAAAGCAAATTAAACACGTAACTGAAATATACAAATGAATCCAAATGAAATCAAAACAAATCAAATTCGGAAGCAAATTAAATTGAGAGCTTGTGAATCTATTATAAATCGAATACAGACAAAAAAAAAAAAAATATTGGTTATTTTCGCATATAAATATTTATCACAAATAAAAGACGATGTGCTAGAATTAAATATACATTAGGGCTGCCATAACTAATCGATAAAATGGATTATTAGCGAAAATGAAAATAATCGCCAACGAATTTGATTATTGATTAGTTGCGTCTGCGTGCTGTGTCAGGGAAACCATCAGCCAGTCACATTGCTTTACAGGTAGTGAATAACCCATTTCTATGGACAAAACGCATATGGAAAATAGCGCAGGACACAGAGTAAGCTGCTCTGGGAAAGGTGCATGATCCGAAAAGTTATCTGAAACATACTTGCTATATATTTATGAGCGCTTCAAACAAAAGCATAAGTGCATAAGGTTACACTTTATTTTAAGGTGTCATTGTTACAGTGTAATTATATATTTATGTACTGAGTAATAATAATTAACAACTTACTATAATGTAATAATGTACTTACTATAAGGTTAGGGTAGGATTAGGGTTTGCTTGAGGGTTAGTTGCATTTAATTATGCATAATTTACTGTTATTACTATGGTAAATACATGTAACATATGTAACAAGGACACTGTAAAATAAAGTGTTACTATGCATAACTTACATTTTATGGCTATATCCTTATCTGTAAATCATGTTAGAATGTCCTGCGAGTATTTCCATTTTACATTCTGACTTGTTAAACTTCACTGACTTGAATGAACGAACGACGGTGGGCACATACATGTCCAGACAGAGCGCAGTAGAATAGGAGTGCAATAATTCTGACTAAAATACACATTTTTGCTAAAATATTTTTGTTACAAATTAAGTGTAGGTTTAAAAATATACATGTAAAGGTACTGTTGTTTGAATAGCCCATTAGTGAAATATAATTACTATGTTCAGACGAGTGAATGCGTTTTTCATACCTTGTTCAAGTTGTTTATCATTTTTTAATTTAGTTGTTTTAATTTCTGCTTTAAAATAGTAAGCAATCAGTTGATTTTAGGTTTAAAATGTAATCTTTGTTTTTTAACACTTTTTGGTTATAACGTACAGCATTGCCGACATAGATACATTCACTATATTTGTTTTCATAGGCTTTATATTACACACTGTTTAAAGGACAGCACTGGGCAGGATGTGGAATAACATTGTTCAAAATAATTTATTAAAATTAATTTTTAATGTATTTTAAGAATTTTCATGTGATTAATTGGAAAAATAATCGACAGTTTAATCGATTATAAAAAGAATTCTTAGTTGCAGACCTAATATACAATATCATATCTCAAACATTTTAAAACAACAAATGTGACCCTGGACCACAAAACCAGTCGTAAGTCGCACAGGTATATTTGTGGCAATAGCCAACAATACATTGTATGTGTCAAAATTATTGATTTTTGATTTCTTTTATGCCAAAAATCATTAGGATATTAAGTAAAGATCATGTTCCATGAAGATATTTTGTAAATTTCCTACCGTAAATATATCAAAATTTTATTAGTAGTAGTAATATGCATTGCTAAGGACTTCATTTGGACAAATTTAAAGGCGATTTTCTCAATATTTAGATTTTTTTGCACCCTCAGATTCCAGATTTTCGAATAGTTGTATCTCGGCTAAATACATCCTATCTTAACAAACCATACATCAATGGAAAGCTTATTTATTCAGCTTTCATATGATGTATAAATCTCAGTTTCAAAAAATTGACCCTTATGACTGGTTTTGTGGTCCAGGGTCACAAATTACATCTGTTGCGTAAGCTAACAGCAAAGAATGGAAACCAAGCGACAGTACAAAAAAATGCCAATAATTAACTTTTAACAGTCTGCCATTTTGTGTCAGGCCAAAAATAAAGCTACGAAAAGACCTGAAACAACCTGTACTAATACATTTGCCAAAAAACAAGCCCTCTTTTGTCAGTGTCTGTGACACGGCATACATTACCTTCAATGTCGGCAAAGGCCAGTGCCCTGGAGCAGCTGTGCCGGCCAAACATCGTTTCACACGGCCATTAAGATGCGCTAGGCTCTCAAATCTCCCACAGCAAGAGTGACACTGCTTTTAAATGAGACCTCAGCCTGGTATCAACAGATATGAAATTGTCATTTCAAATCAAAGAAGAAAAGGTATTTGGGTTGAGTAATGATAAAGATACAAGAAGGATGTTGTACGCATTTTAAGGTCACATAACAAGTGTAAGCAAGCAGAATGAGACGTACTGTTAGTGACCGCTGAGAGCACTCATGTTTTATTCATGCTGGTGCCAAGGTCCAAAGCCTCCCATGATCATGGAAACATTTGATGTGCTCATTAGATTTCAAAAAGGTCACTTCATTTTCCCCCCTCGCTCTAACTGCACATGTGTAATTTCCCTTCTGAAGGGAGCTGTAACCTTTTTAGAGGCAGCCGTTGAGTGCCAGCCCTGCTGCGTGTGCAGTCTGGGGCCGCTGCGCTGGGATCGGTTTGCCCTGAAGCCTTAGAGGACATGGGCAACTTAAACTCTGACCAGCCTCTACGGACCGCTCTGGAAACATTACACAGTTGGTCGACATACATTGAGACGGAGAAGGAATCAGGATCTTTACCATGCTGAAATCAAGAAAGCTGTGCATTAGCGTTTGAAAGAGTGATAAAATTTAAATTTATTGACATGAAATTCAGATAACTACAGCCAAAAGATGCAGTCATCGCAAATCAGTGTTCACTGTTCAAGTTTATTGTACTGGCAGCGACAGCAAAAAAAAAAAAAGAAAAAAAAAAAGAAAAAAAGAAAAAAAAAAAGAAAAAAAAAAAGAAAAAAAAAGTGTCTCACAAAAAAACAAATAAACAAAATCTCTGAACTAAAAAAAATATATATATTGTATTTTTATTGGACAGAGACATCATAGGTTCATCAGCAAAATAAATACAGGAATATACTGCTATTTCATCAGTTTCACACCCATTGGATGTTGAAAAATAAATAAATAGTCAATTTACTCTTTAAATTTTTAATAATTAAAAAATAACACCCTCACCATTTAATTTGAATACAAGTGAGTCTATTCTTATTATCGTTTTCTTTTCTTCATTATCTAATGCACATCAACTAGCCTAGTTGTATTGTGTTTTTTAGAGCTGGGAAGTTCAGCAAGTACAGGGCTGTAACATCCACCAGCAAATAAAAGTTTACAGGCATGACCAAACTGAAATATGCACAAAAAACAAAAGAGCAGGAGCAGTTTTTTATTAAACCACCAATGCTCTTTGCAGAAACCAATATGACAATATATGATGCATAATATAATAATATGACAATAAATATTATGCTTCAGAGGCAGTCACATAAATCATTGGAAAAGAATTGGAATGTAAAAATTAATTGGAATTAGAATGCATAAAAGAATCGTACAAAACAGAATAAAGTAAAAACAAAACTACACAATTTGTGTATGCATGTTTTTTTTCTGTAGCTTACATGCCATAAATAGCTGTAAAATGTACATGCATTTGAATGTGAAAAACAATTAAATTCTCCCATCACCGTTTAAAACTCTCAAAAAACACTATAAAAATAAATAAATTACTTAACAGATCTATTAGAAAAAGATAAAACTGTAAGAACGTAATTAAAAATATTGAATGAAAAATTAATTAATAGATTTTAGACAAAGAAAATATGGTTTGGACATTCACACATTAAAGTGAGTGAAAAAAATCTCAGCTCAAGGTAATGTGAACGTCAAGTTAAGTTAAAGCTGATCTGGCAAAAAATATAAATTAAAAAATAAAACATGCTGAGTTGCATGTTTCTCCAAGGGTCACTGCAGGCAAATAGGTATAATCACAAACAGCTAAGGCTTTACACCACTGGGGATCTAAACTACAGTCCACAACTATTCCAGGCATTTGTTGATATTGTGCGCATGTGGTATTTCAAGATTTCCTACAAAAAGATCAGACCTAGAAAGAAGAGTTTGAAAAAATAAATACAGACCAAGCTGTTTGTCCTTTGCTACATCGCTTTTGACATGATTTGCCTGTGTTTATTTTAGATTCAAGACACACTGTACCAATAAAGCCACTAGAAGACCTTTGCTAAAATTAACTAGTTAACAAGGTCTTTAAGCGCTCATTCTTTTGAAAAGCAACTGTTTTTATAGCTACAGCTGCTACACCAAACTAATTCAACAAATATCAAAACAACCAAACATGGATAATGTGCCTAAAAATAGCAAGTGTGCTCGATATTTAGAAAGAGCTAGCACAAGCAAGAGCTTTGAACCCACTTCCTTTTGTCTTGTTAATATTTTGCTCACAAACACTCTAAACTGCAGATCTCTAGGTTGTCAAACAGGTTGTGGCCCGTGACCATTCAGTGGTATTTACAGGACCAAGGCAGGTGTCATCTTAATATTTACAAGAAATCACATGACTACTAGACAACTTCATCCTCACTGTGGATAATTTCTTCAATCTCTGAATTTGAAACGACCAAGTTTCAGTACAAGTTACAATTATATTAAAATCTGGGCCAAATCCTTCGCAACAACATTTAGCAGCTTAAAACCGATCCAAGCAACCCTCTGCAGATCTTCAGATGGAGCAGGAGTTGGCTCTCTTCCTTGGCTTTGGCTCTCCAAAATCCTTGTCATCATGAGTGCAGGGGCTGAAAGAGCAGGAGGAGCAGAGCGTCTGTGAGAGTCTACGCATCCCCAGCCGGAATACACTGTTGGACAGGCTATAAATGACGCAGTTGCAGAAGCTGTTGCTAATTGCTAACCAGGTGGTCACAAAGGAGAGGGCAGGGCTGTCCAGCACATGGGAGCTCTCCAGAAGAAAATAGAAAATGTAGGGGAGCCACAGCATGTAGAAGACACTGGTGATGCGAAAAAGCACCATGGCATACCGCCGGTCTGGCCCATGACCTGCATTGTTGCCACCTTCAGCAGTTTCCATCTCCTGGCTGGGAAAGCGTGCCCGTCGCTCACTGATCTCTCGGTTGTGCTGCTGGCAGATGCGGAAGATGTGGAAGTAGGTGAAACAGACCACTAGGGCGGCAGGGGCATACAGCAGGCAAACAACAAAGCCAGTGAAGAGTGCAGATGTTGGCCAAGAGTGGGCACACCATTCAAAGATATCCCCATGGTAACCCGGCTTACCCCAGCCAAAGAAAGAAGGGAGAAACACAGCACAAGAGTAGATCCATATGAGTATGATGCAGCAGCGAAGACGGCAGGGTGTTACCAGTTGGTTGTAGGAGAGGGGTTTGGTAATAGCCAGATAGCGGTCCACGCTAATGCAAGCCAAACAAGCCATTGAAACACTCTTGAGCACAGAGATGACGTAGCTGAACACCTGACAGGTGAGTGGCTCTTGGATACCAGCTGGGTAATGGAGCAGCGAAAGGGTGGGAACCAGGCAACTTAGCCCCACCAACAGATCCGCATAGGCCATAGTCTGGATGAAGTAGCTAGTGGTGTAGTGGTGTAACAACGGGGCACAATGAAACACAAAGATCACCGTCAAATTCCCGGCGATAATGAGTACTGTCAGCAACACGATGACCGCAGTCTCTAAGACGCAAGCCTCCACGGCCTTGTTCTGTGCCCAGCTTAGGGGGCAGGAGTGGTTTAGGGACACGCTAAAGTGACTGCTAAGGCTGCCATTTGCAGTGGGGACCGGTTCGATCAGCCCTGACCGGTTCATTGTCCCAGACCTTGTCCACTTGGATAAGGTTCTGTTGTCCTAAATGCAGTGCAGATGGCCTGCAAGGTGATCCTGTGTCCGTGCCTTCTCAGTAATCTCTTACAGCAGAACTCAATCTTCTGTCTTTTCCCCTTTACCTCGGTCTTTCACATGGCTGGATCTCAATAAAATGAGCATTGGCAAAAATCAATACAGTCCGTAAGGAGAAGAAAAAAAGGTGCCCAGCGCTCCTCTAAAATCAGTCATGCTTGGGAGCAGTTCAGTAATTGTCAGACAGAGATATTTCCTCCACAAACTAAGGCTGCTGGAAACAGGAACAATCACAAAAGGGTTGCTTGTCTGTGCTGAAGGCCAGATGACAAAATTGTCCACAGCAACGCAATGAAGTCAAACAATTCCTTAAGTTGTCCTCTTAAGGGCAAAATGTGCAGGATTGCAGAAGGGGTTGTTGGATAAGGAAACGAAGATCAAACGGTTTCCTGTGACCAGTGAAGACAATGTAAGAAGGATTAAGCATCTTATAAGATAAAGGTAACAAAAAGATATCAAGAAAGTTCTTGGGTCATACCTACTCCTGAGTCCCACAAAACTTATATTTAAATTGCAAAAGTCTCAAATTCCAATCATATTAGTTTGTCACAGAACAATAACATGCACCATGTTTTGCTTCTGGAATAGCTGACCTCTTGGCCACTGAATCCACCCCCTTTGGGCTTCTATAGTCCGAATGAAAACACAGACAGACAATCTAGACAAACACAGGACAGCATATGAGAGTTGCCAGAGCTATCACTGCACAGAGTGCTGCTCGTAGCCTGCAGGAGTCTGAGTGAGGCAAAACGGAACTAATCAAAATTTCAAGATCAGGTTCTGGGGGGCCACAACGACAGCTTTGGTCTTCTTTGCTCCCAATCCATTTACTTTTCATGAACTTTACCATGCATATCGGATAAAAAAAGGAGAGACCTGTGTTTTCCAAAAGAGGTATATAGCAGCTTACATGAAGATGGATCCTCAGATAGCATCAGGACAGCATGCTCTGGGCATCCTGTCTGCATTCCACGTTCTCAGTTTCCATCCACTGTTCCGTTCAAAGCTTTGCACATCACATAGCATGCATTGCATCTGATTAGTTTTACATGCCCAGCTCCTTTCTTTCTGAGGTAGACCTCGTCGTCTCTTCGCCAACTTCCCTGCAACACATTCCGTAAGAAAGTCTCCTCTGAAATACTCAGTCCGTTAACAAAAGTGGAAGATCTGCGTACCGCTCTTGTCCTTGTCAGCTCTCTGCGATCTGTGAGGCAAAGCAGGTTGACAGCAGTTCCCACCGAGCATGCAGAGTGCAAAACGCACTTTGAAATGAAGAAATAAAAATTGAGGCAAGTAAAAAGGTGAGAACAGATCTATTCCAAACCGTGCGACAAAGAGAGAGAGCAGAGAGAGAAAGAGAGAGCAGCCCCTCACTGCTGGTGCTCAGAGATGCTGAGTGGCTCACAGTTTCCTCTCCCCCTTCGCAGTCTCGCTCTCTCTTCCACTGTGCCTCTCGATCACATTCGCTCCTTCCTTTCCCCTCTCGCTATCTCTCCAACTCTCCTCCCTCCCCTTTTGGCGGCACCTGAGGTCTTCTTTCTCACACACACACACACAACACCTCACCGCACACTGCTCGCTCTCTCTCTCTCTCTCTCTCTCTCTCTCTCATTATCCTCCTCTTCCTGCACACCCTGAAGATGTTTCCCCATTCAAAAATAATCAAAGACTGTTGTCTCCTACAGCTCCCTGTTTTATTATCCCTCGTTCTCATTTTCCTTCCTGCTTCAAGTCACTTACACAGACCAGTGCCCAAGCACAGCAATGCCTGCCCCTTGGTTACAGTTGCCAGGCATTTCAGTTAGCCAGGACCCTCCCTCACAGTAGCTGACATGGTGCAACAAACAGGAACAAATTAAGATACTCCGGGAGGGGGTGGGGGGGGTGGGGGGGGGGGCGGGATTTAATTCCCCTGGAAGGATATCATCGCCCGAGTCTTCTCTAACAAAATCACAAATGCAGATCTTCAGCAGATTTACTGACAAGTTTGTTAGACATAATTACAACAAGAGGAGCTCATAAAATACAAAGGGATTACGAGAATGACAGCCAATGTTTCCGGCACAGCTGCACTGCTGCTAAATGTTCAAGCCCCGTGGCAAAACAATTTCATATTTTAGCCAAGTTGTGAGCTTGCAGTCCTGAACTGAATGTGATGACAAAAAACGGTGCCTGGAAAAAAGAAAATGAATAGACAACACTTATGCAACTTTGTCCTTGCTGACTGCACTCAATGAGGTCTATACTTCCCAGAGAAAGCAATCCTTTAGCATTCCTATTCATCTCAATGGGTGTTGCTCGGCTGGCGCAAGACAAAGCGGAAACAGGGTTCCATATTCATAAATTACTAAACGGTTGCCTATAATTGACAATGACAATTATGTAGTTAAATGTTACAGGTTCACAACTGACCTTTTTTAAAATAGTTTTTAGTCATATAAAATTGGTGCAAAAATAGTACTGGTTGTTATTTAGCATGATTTTACGCTGTTAAAAACATTGGCACATGTAGACGAAATTAATAAATATGGTAATCCATAGCTTGTGGAACAAGATACTACTGAACAAAAGTGGCAGCAAGAGGCCTGTATAAATGATTCATCACAAAGGAAGAGAAAAGGCTGGAGAAAACAATGACCATAATCTTCTTCATCTGTTGGTGCCTGAGCTTTTGATCCAAGTGACTCTGACTGTACAGGGACAGGCAGGGCACTCTGGCTCTCATCACTGCACTGGCTGTATAAGTACAGGTCAATATGACAGCTGGACTTGATTTGGCATCATTTACGGCAACAGTCAGAGCTTTGCTAAATCCACTGCTTTCGAAGACAACATGAAATCAAACTGGACTCTATTTACATCACAATTTAATTTTAATAAATGCCCCTGATCTTAGTGTCCACAACTAATAAGTGCATGTTATTCCAAGTTTTCATAATTGTTTTTCAAACTTTTTTGGTAAAATAGGCAAGACCGCATGAGTGGAGAATAACAATTTTTACCAAAAATATAATAGTCCATTTTCCAGTGTTGTTATTATTAACTAAAACAATATCAAAATAATTTGCGTTAATTAAAATAAAGCTGTAAAAAAATGTAATTTTTAAGAAAAACTTAGACTTAAATTGTAAATGTTGATTCAGCAACTAAGAGAAATAAAATAAGTTTAAGTACTAACATTTCTAAAACTAGTAAGGGAATAAAAATAAAGCTAAATAAAAATATAAAAACAAATACTACTAAAAATTACAAAAGCACATAACAAAATTACAAAAACAAACAAAAATTAACAATTAAAATAAAAAAATAAAAGCTAATAAAAACACTTCACAATCCAATCAATCTCTATTATTAAAATAAATAAAATAAAAAAAAATAACCTCCTGTGAACTGTGGAAAATGAAAAAAATCTGCATATAAAAAAAATATTTACATGCTTCAAATGCCATTTCATGGCAGACTAAACAAAAAAAAGATTGTTATTAAAGAGGAAGTCTAAACAGAACTGCATCAAGAAAAATACCTGACACAAAAAGTTTACTTACGCCTTATAAATCACATCATAGTCGCATTCAAAAGTTTTCATGTTTAAAATTTTGCACAAACAACTTGCTGGAGTCTGGAGGCATGCGTGTAGCAGTGATTCAAACCTTTGCACACATGACCAGAGGAGACGAGTGCATGAAGTGTGTCTCTCAGTAATACAAACTGTCATTTCTGTGTCAGCAGTGAGCCGACCCCGGCGACACAGTCTGATAACACACGCTATCAAGGGGGGCCTATCGGGGGGGGACTCTACAGCAGATGCTAGCCAAAATTCATTCCAACATTACAGCGCCATAAAGCGAGGCATGTGTAAAAACAAATCCAAAATGCTTTCTTATTGGTGACTGGCGTGTCGCTGCGAGAATGAAATGACGTTGTTTGCGGGTTATTGATTTTCAGGGAGGTGGAACGGGCCGCTAATAGAAGCCTTCTAGTCCAGAGTGAATGGCAGCTCAGTCACTAGATGTTGACTGCATTAAGATACATGTCGGGCTGTGCTGGGAACAGGGGTCTATTGTGAGGGAGGGGCAGCTGGTCGGAGGACACTGGGATGGCATTGTGGGCAAGTCTCAAACATCTCATATACTGGGAAAATGGCAGCTCACTTACTGGTCCAAAGACCAACCGTTGAGTACACTGAAAAAAATTGGTGCACTGTAAAGAATTATAATCCCATAGACTTGGGCAATGAATTGAATGAACAGGCAACTTTTCTCCTTTGGAAAATGTAAAAATGTGGCTATATGATTTTTTTTTTTTTTTAAATCGCAAAGATAGCTTGCAATTAAAAATAAGGTGCAGTCGCATTAGCAAAAATTCCGATGTCGATTGTCCATAGCATAGCGATGTATGAAACAACGCTAACACAGAAGTCACTTTCAAACCAAGCAGCTTTCTGTTGGTTCTGTTCGAAATCTGCATGGGGAACTTTGGATGGATTCCTATTGAAATGACAGGATTTACTGTTAAGCAACAGTAAATATGAATGCTCCTTTATCTTTGTGGTAGGAAATCATATAGCTACATTTTCCGAAGAAAAAAATGTGCCCTCCCTGAGGTCTTTCATTCAACGCAAGTCCATGGGATTTTTTTAAAACCAGATAATACTGCGCAAAACCACCCGCACTTAGAACAAAGACAAAACTATTCTTACAATTCCAGAATATGCACAAAATATTGTATTGAAATCCTCCATCAAAGATTTCATTACATGCTCCATAAAGACTGTAATCTACTTAAAGAGGCTTGTGAAGACTACATAATCAATCTTACGAGCCATTTGAAATAGAAGGTGGTACAACAGAGGCTTGTCGAAAAATTTATATTAATACGAAATGCTGGATGCAGCCCAGCGATGTCTAAATGGCTGAAAGGATCCTTCTTGGCACAATACAGTCGGGATGCTTCATGCTCCGTTACAATCTTGTAATCAAACAATTTATTTCAGCCTAAGGATCCATGTGCCTCAGCTGAGTACAATGTTTTCACATGCCTCTTCAACACTTATTTTCAATTTCTTAAAAGTATCGTAGAGAACAAATCAATCTTGTAGATTGTAGATTCATTAAGAAAAGTGCATATTTTGAATAAAAGAAAATAAAGCCTACTTTGAGGAAAGAGTTTTAATATTTATTTCCAATAATGTCATCAAAATTGTATTTTGTTGTCTGTAAATAACATTTTTTGTCAGATTCCAGCATTTTTTTTCTTTTTAAGCCCTGACTCAAGAGAATAGCACCTTGTAGATTGAAGTAAAGGTTGTGAAAATGTCAGTTTCACGCTCTTGGAAACACCACACGGGTTGCATTTTCATTGATCCACAGCAAGGACAATGCACACTCAAGAGAGTGTTAAAACACGTATGGTCAGACACCAATACAGAAGGGTTGGATGTTTTTGATGAGGAAAAAAAAGCATTAGACAAGATAAACGAACCTGACCGAACACCAAACAATGAGCTCCAAACTCCCTCAAATGGTCGTGAATCAATTCAAGAACTTAATTTCAAAATCAATTAATTTCAAATTAATAACATTTGCAATTAATACAAATGCAAATAAAATCACATATCAGTATTTACTGGGGAAAGACACCAAAAGTAGATAGACGGAAAAAGCACCACAACTGTTATATCGACATAACCTGCAGTGAAGAATACATACAATTAAATTAATGAATAAATTATACCCTCCGTGCCCCATATCGCTCAAGGCAGCACAGTGTATGGTTAAAGGCCAGACTGGAATGGCTGCGGGAGAAACTGTAGGATTTACGCTACCTGGCAAAATCTTTCCTCTCGCTCTTTCTTTTCTTTTTTCTTTTTTATTCATTCTTTGACTTCACCCACACACCATTCGACACTCTCTTGCACTGCTAAGGTGTTTTATGGCGCCTGTTCACCATCATTCTCGCTGCCTGGCATTGATTATCGTGCTGTATTTCAGGAGTTGCTCCTAAAGCAATGATTATTGGCTTGCCCATAAAGAAAAACCCAAGTTAACCAAAAAAATATCTTCTCCAGCATACAAAGGAGCATCTTGCTCACTACATTGTTGTTGTTGATGCAGTATTAAAATAAAACTCAAAGCCATGGGGGTTTCTATGCAGGGTTGTATGCGAAAAGCCATGGTGAGCGTTGGGGGTTATGGCTGGGGGGGTAGGGGGTCTTCTACCACTAACCAAACAGTAAATTGATTGTGGCAGGTCAGAATGAGGGCATGCAGGGATGTATCCACTCCACGTTCTGGAGTATCCTCACCCCCAACTGACCTCTGGTCACGGTCATTACAGTGCTCGAAAGTCATTTAGTCTTTTGACATTAATTTTAGTCAATTTGGAAACAAATCCTAGGAGAGCCGAGGCTTGAAAGTAGAACTGCCCTAGCTGCTGAATGCAAAATGACCTGCTTGGGCTTCAGACAATGACCTGAATGAGTGGTTTTTTCGTTTGCTGATAAATTTACCACTAGACACACCACAATTTTAGCATTTGTTTTTACTACTACTACTACTACTACTACTACTACTAATAATAATAATATCATGTCATATCATATCATATATATATATATATATATATATATATATATATATATATATATATACACACACACACACACACACACACACACGTCCAACATGTAGGAAATATACAGAAATTGAATAAAGTTATCAAACAGTCTGCAGAGCTACAAAAGTTCTTTAGTCAAGAGCAGTGAGTCATTTTCTCTGTTACCTTTGTTCTTTGATTAACATTAATGACAGACAGCATTAGTGTCTGCTGTCACTTTAAGACCTGCCGCTGCTGCACATGACGTGGATCTCTTTACTTTCATTTAAGACTTTATTTAACTCATTTATGAGGATACTCGACAAAACTGACATTTTGGCATAATTGTGTGTGTTATTGTTTGTTCAAGCGTGAAAGAGAACTCGATTCTGCCACGCTATGTGTGCGCGCGATACTGGCGCAAGTCTTTCTGTGCATTGTGTGTGTATCACATAGACAGGACATTCACTGACATTCTCTTTTGTTTTGTTGCGCTCGAATGGTTTAAAAGCATTTACATGAATAAGAGCGTGATCATATAATGTAACACTAGCCAAAGGATGATATAAAAATGGATGCTGCGTTAATTGCGTTAAATATTGCCAAAAGTATTGGGACACCCCTCCAAATCATTGAATTCAGGTGATCCAATCACTTCCATGGCCAAAGGTGTATAAAATCAAGCACTCGGCATGCAGACGCTTCTACAAACATTTGTGAAAGAATGGGTCGCTCACAGGGGCTCAGTGAATTCAAGCGTGGTACCGTGATAGGTGGCCACCTGTGCATTAAGTCCATTCGTGAAATTTCCTCACTACTAAATATTCCACGGTCAACTGTTAGTGATATTATAACAAAGTGGAAGCAATTGGGAACAACAGCAACTCAGCCACTAAGTGGTAGGCCATGTATAAAAAAAAATAAAAAAATATTCACAGAGCGGGGTCAGCGCATGCTGAGGCGCACAGTGCGCAGAAGTCTCCAACTTTCTGCAGAGTCAATAGCTACAGACCTCCAAACTTCATGTGGACTTCAGATTAGCTCAAGAACAGTGCGGAGAGCTTCATGGAATGGGTTTCCGTGGCCGAGCAGCTGCATCCAAGCCTTACATCAAGTGCAATGCAAAGCGTCGGATGCAGTGGTGCGAATCACGCTTCTTTGTCCGGCAATCTGATGGACCTGACTGCATTGTGCCAAGTGTAAAGTTTGGTGTAGGGGGGACTATGGTGTGGGGTTGTTTTTCAGGGGTTGGGCTTGGCCCCTTAGTTCCATTGAAAGGAACTCTTAATGGTTCAGCATACCAAGACATTTTGGACAATTTCATGCTCCCAACTTTGTGGGAACAGTTTGGGGATGGCCCCTTCCTGTTCAACATAACTGCGCAATAGTGCACAAAGCAAGGTCCATCAAGACATGGATGAGCAAGTTTGGTGTGGAGTAACTTGACTGGCCTGCACAGAGTCCTGACCTCAACCCGATAGAACACCTTTGGGATGAATTAGTGCAGAGACTGCGAGCTAGGCCTTCTCGTCCAACATCAGTGCCTAACCTCACAAATGCGCTTCTAGAAGAATGGTCAAAAATTCCCATAAACACACTCCTAAACGTGTGCATGTGGTTAGTCGGCATGAAATAGAAGTTGTGATAGCCTTTTCTTCCCTACTGTGTCGCATATCTGAGTGAAACGGCTTCTCAAACAAGAAGAAATGAAGGGCGGAACTTCATAGAAGAGAAGAGATGTCGCTGCATGAGTGAGGGGAAGTTATTTTGAGTAAAGTTGCTCACAGATAAATCATTTACACCTCAATAATCCATTTCATGGTAATTTTTTTTTACTAATATTCATTATCATAAAATATAAATAAATAAATAAAAATAATCTAACAAATAAACAAAAGTGGAGAATAACAAGCATCAAAGCAAAAATGTGGATTACTGAAAACATTTCTTGCCAAATTAGTGGCTGAAACCACAATCCAACTCTAAGCAATGTTTCTGACTGAGTCTACAGTTGTTGGTTCAGTGTGGGAACGTTCCAGTCACTGACCACGCTTGGCATGAGAACCAGTCTGACCGCAAGAACAACATGAAAGAAATAGCTTTTCAAACATGTAAAAAAGCTGTAGCTTGCAAAAAAAGCACAGTCCTATCCCAGATAATCAGCTGTCTTAGATCTGTAGTTCGCTCAAATTTGCTGTGACATTGCTTTTGGAAAAGGCAATTAGATGCGCTCTCAGCACCGTTAAAACATTCGACTAGCTCCGTTTCCATGAGTTCACAGGGTTAAACGAACATCTAAGCGAAGCATCAATATGGGTAGAAAATATGTTTTGTAAATAAACAGCCTGCTATACTACAAAGGCTCATCCCGCTGACAAAACGGAAACTAGCAAGTAAAGATCATCAATTTTACCCTTGAAAATGCACAGTTCTTCTGTTCTTCAGACCGCTGCCTTTCCTCACCGAAAGCACTTTGAAAGACCAAAGCGGGTGCAAAGCAATTTTAAATTTCACTTCAAAACCAACTAATGCGTACAACCTCCCATGGTACACCTTGCTGTTGAGCATTAGCTAAATTAATTAAAACAGCAATGAACAAAAAATAAATAGACCCTAAATGTGGATTTGCAACTGCATTGTTGAGAAACATGTGCATGCTAGTTGGATAAAATTGGACTTTGAGTCCTCAGAAAACAGCTGTAACGGTTGTCAACTCTTACCTTGGTGATGAGGATGCGGTATTGCTCTAGCAAAGCCTGATCGTTGTGGCAGCCAGACAGGAGCTGCCATACTTCAGCTCGTAAGGCCTCCGGGATCCCAGGCTTCACCAGAGCAGACAGACCCTTTGGTCGCGCCAACAGGTTTCCTTGCCTGACAGGTGGAAGACAAACGGTGTCATTGCTGCACAACAGAGTTCGTTTTTTGAAGTTGTGTTCAATATGGACTGTGCGCTCCAAATACTACAAACTTAAATGTCTGAAGTCAGGCCAAAAGGCTCACCATCTCTTGAGGATCCCTCCCCAGGATTCAAGAATCATCTCGGGACAGTCCTTTGACACGTCTCCTGTCCCACTATAGATCTCACTGTCGCTATCTGTACAGTGGGGGACAAAGACAAATGTTTGTTAGTGTTTTGTTCTGCCAATAATTACGAGATGAAAAATGTGTGACATTTTAATTAAAACACAATGTAGACAAAAATATAACACCACAAGATGATTTTCGATTAACAACGTACTAAGAAAGTAGCAAAATCTAAAAAGAATATGATTGTTTCATATAATCCAGTCTTATTTGTGGATTGTTGTGGATTGATTCGATATGTAGTGGCAAACTGGCAAAAATAACACTGGCATCATCATTTACGGCCACATTCCTCCGCCACGCTTTGAGAGAGATAATTAAATGGAACCAATCATTATTAAGAACTAAAAGCTCAGGTATACTTAATTTTCCATCTCCGTTCTATCTCGCGCACAGTTAAAAACACAAGTCTTTCAGAGTTCAGCATGTGCACACTAGTGGACCTTTCTTTTCAAGCGCTAAAATCTCTGTCCGGGCGGTATCAACGGATTGTACTGATTACAAAGTCTGCATTCAAAAATCGCATACTCGGTCCATGTAGGTACTTATTTTGAATAAGTAATTACTTTGTGACCATTAAAAAAAAAGTATGTTCTATATAGTATGAATGTAATCTGGAAATACTACATTCACCATGTTGTCATTATCATGTGACCTACCACCATCAATCACGTTGCTTCACTTCCATTCACAAATCCCCTTCCGTGGCCTCATGGGATAGTAAAGTGCCCATCGTATGAACACTTAAGAATCTCAGTGGAAGTAGCAAGTCATCCGTACTTTTTGCTTACTCTTTTATGAGCACAGTGAATTCAGACATACTACTCCTTTCACATACTGTTTCACCTACTATACATTAGAGAAGTATACAATTTTGGATGCAGTCTAAAACTACATCACACAGACAGTCCACGTGCCGGAGCGAAACGAGGACAAGGGAAGTCTACTTTCAGTTAAGAGACGCACTCAGTCAGAACTCTTTTTAACCCTCTGGAGTCTGAGCTGTTTTGGGGCCCTTTAGAAGTTTTGACATGCTCTGACAGTTGTGCTTTTTTCAGTTGCTTATAAACACATTAATGGCAAAAGTGTAATACACTGTATTCAGCACAAACTGGGCTACCATAATATGTGAGCAACATATGTAACATGCTTGTATTTTTGAGAGAATAATGTGTATGCGTGGTTTTTGAAAAAACTAAAATTTTTGTTTTAAAATTAAGGCCTCAAAGCACAATAGATATGTGTCCACAAGACTTTAGACTAATGGGTGTTGTTGCCTAGAGTTTTTGCTTCAAACTGATGTGAGAATCATTGTGCCTACTTATTCCCACAACACAATATATTGATTTACATTTTGTAAGACACTTTTTCTTTACAAAGGCCGTATGCGAAGAGGCGTGAATGATCATGAATAATGCTGTGATTCACACCTGAGAGAACAAAAGAACCCATAATGAGCTGCATAATGAATGAGCCTCAGGTATGTGACTGAGAGCTAAGCAACAGGACAAAGGAAATATATTTTGTTGTAGTTTATTTAGAATGTAGTCAACAAAGGCACATTACAAAGGCCTATTATATTTTAAATTATCAAAAGATTTGACTACACTGCCAAAAATGCTCTTCTTATTTAGTATTTTTTTCTTGTTTCCAGTCCAAATATCTAAAAATTCTTAAAATCAAGATTCATTTACTAGATAAGTAAAATGTTCTATGGGGTAAGAAAAATAATCTTATTTCTGTTTGGGACAGACACAAGAAACAAGATTTCAATCAGAAACAAGATTATTTTTCTTCCCCATTGGCAGATAATTTTGCATGTTTTAAGCAAAAACTCACTTCATTTTGATTTTACTTTCAGCAAAACAAGAAAAAATATCTTATGTCATTTTACTTATCTAGTAAATGCATCTTGATTTAAGAATTTGTAGATTCTACAAAAAAGTTTTTTTTTTTTTAAATAATAAGTCTCATGCTAAAACAAAAACAGTAATATTGTGACACTGAACACAATTCAGTATTTAGTAAATACAAATAACTGAATAATTGGTAATGATGAATGTTATAAGTAAAATATTTGGGATTTAAATGCAATGCAATTATGATTTCAAAGAGTATAGGGTGAATTCAGGTTGATTGGGACACTTTTTCCCCAGTCATTTCAATGGCAAACATTTTCTGAATCATTTGATTTTGTAAACTATCCGATATACACAATACTCAAATATCATTTCAAGCGTTGGTTCATTTATGAGACATACATGCAATGCATGATCACGCCAGCACTAAGGCTATTGTCTGCTATGCTTCTTACATAATAAGAAGCAAATATATTAAAAACATTGATTAAAATTAAGATACAATTTATACAAAACGAAATTCACTTTAAATAAAGGTTTTCTACAAAACAAAATTTAATGAAGTGGTCAAAATAATTTCTGACAAACTCCATGTCTTCTGATATATTGCGCAACAAATGATGTGTCCTTTATTACTCGTGCTGTTCACTTTTCACAATCAACATATATTAAATTAAAAAATACCATTAGGGTATAATATTTAAACATCAATATGAAACAAAATACATTTTACTGGTACTATATTTATAGCATCTGAGCAGACATTTGCTAATAAAAGCTGTATTGATGTGACACTAGGCTATTTTACAGTAAACACTTCATAATCTGTCCAAAACAGGCCAAAGAAATCTTGTCTAAACAGTCTTACGTCTGACATTTTATGTTGCAGCAGGATTCATATTTAAACGGTCTTTTTGCGTTTAATATTCACAGAAAACTAACAGAATAAACTTACTTCACAATCAGCGCTGAATCCGTTGCTCTTAGAAATAAACAGCTTTTCATGAGGTAAATTATTCCAGGATTATTCCTCAACGCGTCTCAAAACGATGTAGCTAAAGTATAGTATTACACTTGATGTGTTTGAGTTGATGTGGGCGCTGACTGTGCTCTCGCATGGATCGGTCAGTATTTGAATCTCAAAAGAACGCGCGCTCCGTGGGCGTGGCGCATTAGCGGATAATGAGATGATAATGAGACACTCGCGAACGACTGACATCTCTCTCTTTTCAAACAGATTACATAAACACAGAATATTTGTTTTCGATTTTATTTACATTATTTAAAACCTGACATTGCAACGTTTCTTTAGACATATGTCTCATGTTTGTGTGACAAGTGTTCACTAAGTTAGAGTTCCTTTTCTGAAGACTTTCTGAATGAACGTCTTTGAGAGAGAGGCTGCAGATTGCGCATCATGTTTGTTTTCTTTAGTTTGCAAAAAGCACAACAATCTGTTTTTATTGTGACTGTACACAAAAAAAAATAGAAACTTAACATATTATAATGATGTATAACACTTGCCTGAATTATAAAAATCGGCAGAGTTATTTGAGTCTCTTTGGCACTGATAAGAAAAAAAGCGAGTTGATCACGCCGGCGCGACGGCCGACTCCAGGGGGTTAAGCTAAAGTCGTGACCGTTTGGTGAGAGTATACGCCCTGAGTGTTAAGGTACAAGATATGTACGTTGTAGGCAAACATCACTTTTCAACTCCTTGCAGGGCAGCACTTCGAATGACACCATTCGGGAATGTTAGGATGCTGCACGACTCCTATGAAACACAGTGTTCAGACGAAATTACAGAATCGTCCTTGCAGCATCCAGAAGACCGAGGTGAGTTATACGCGTATGCACCTGCATTAGTCAGGGCCGCGGAGTGCCAAGATTACTGTCACGCCTTGAGGTGATAAAGAAAATGTCTTGGACTTAATGTCTGCAAAGGTCATTAAGAGCCGACCAGCAGACTCTGTGCCCATATCTCAAGGTCTGCGGCCGCAAAATGGCCGCCCGTAAAGATGTTTGGAGAGAAAAGTGAGGGAATGAACGGCAATGCATCTGGTAGTGACAACTATGTAAGACCAAAAACAATGGGAGTGCTGTGATTAAACATATGGCGATTATGGCAAGAAGAAGCAAGTTTTAATGTAAAGATCTTCGAATAAAGAACAAAAAGCCTTGTATTGCTGAAAGCAGAGATGAATTTATGGGTCACCGAATTGAGGACTCGCAAGGCACTGCTTTTTGAGCCTATTTACAATGTTCATGACCTCCAGCAAGAGCCTCAAATGCCGTATGTAAACAATCCCCGATGTGAGGTCTGGAACACAGTGGTTTCTTTTGAAATGCTTTAAAAGGGCTTCTTTTTACATTTACTGCACAAGTACCTTGGCAACGTTGCAAGAAGAGAGAGTGAAAGAGATAGGGAGAGAGAGAGCAAAAGGGAGAGAAAGACCAGCCTTGAGCAGAGCCTCTGTCGCAAGGTGACATGGCGGTTCGGTAGCAGATGTGGGCGGATGAATCTACTTTTCCATCTGGCTCCCGAATAGAGCTCAAAAATGGTAGAGAAAGCTGGCGAGGGCGAACACTTCCAAAAACAACAATGACTTTTATGTACAGCCCAGAATAAAAAGCCACAAAACAAAAGATGGGATTTGATGAGAATGGCTGAATAAATAATGAATCATTCATTTATTTCGCAAAAGGTTCACAGAGAAGCTATGCACAACAGGTTGATTGATTGATTGATTGATTAAATGCAATAGTAGGCGGAAAATATTTTGGTGGTAAAGAAATTATGCATGACAATATATCTTTTTGGCAAACCACCTTAGGAACCACCCAGAATGCTTTAGCATTGTGGCATTGAGTTTTGCACTGGAACGTATTGATTGTAAAATGTAAAAAAAAAAAAAAAAAGTGCTGATTTATAAATATACACTCACCTAAAGGATTATTAGGAACACCTGTTCAATTTCTCATTAATGCAATTATCTAAATCAACCAATCACATGGCAGTTGCTTCAATGCATTTAGGGGTGTGGTCCTGGTCAAGACAATCTCCTGAACTCCAAACTGAATGTCAGAATGGGAAAGAAAGGTGATTTAAGCAATTTTGAGCGTGGCATGGTTGTTGGTGCCAGACGGGCCGGTCTGAGTATTTCACAATCTGCTCAGTTACTGGGATTTTCACGCACAACCATTTCTAGAGTTTACAAAGAATGGTGTGAAAAGGGAAAAACATCCAGTATGCGGCAGTCCTGTGGGCGAAAATGCCTTGTTGATGCTAGAGGTCAGAGGAGAATGGGCCGACTGATTCAAGCTGATAGAAGAGCAACTTTGACTGAAATAACCCCTCGTTACAACCGAGGTATGCAGCAAAGCATTTGTGAAGCCACAACACGCACAACCTTGAGGCGGATGGGCTACAACAGCAGAAGACCCCACCGGGTACCACTCATCTCCACTACAAATAGGAAAAAGAGGCTACAATTTGCACAAGCTCACCAAAATTGGACAGTTGAAGACTGGAAAAATGTTGCCTGGTCTGATGAGTCTCGATTTCTGTTGAGACATTCAGATGGTAGAGTCAGAATTTGGCGTAAACAGAATGAGAACATGGATCCATCATGCCTTGTTACCACTGTGCAGGCTGGTGGTGGTGGTGTAATGGTGTGGGGGATGTTTTCTTGGCACATTTTAGGCCCCTTAGTGCCAATTGGGCATCGTTTAAATGCCACGGCCTACCTGAGCATTGTTTCTGACCATGTCCATCCCTTTATGACCACCATGTACCCATCCTCTGATGGCTACTTCCAGCAGGATAATGCACCATGTCACAAAGCTCGAATCATTTCAAATTGGTTTCTTGAACATGACAATGAGTTCACTGTACTAAAATGGCCCCCACAGTCACCAGATCTCAACCCAATAGAGCATCTTTGGGATGTGGTGGAACGGGAGCTTCGTGCCCTGGATGTGCATCCCACAAATCTCCATCAACTGCAAGATGCTATCCTATCAATATGGGCCAACATTTCTAAAGAATGCTTTCAGCACCTTGTTGAATCAATGCCACGCAGAATTAAGGCAGTTCTTAAGGCGAAAGGGGGTCAAACACAGTATTAGTATGGTGTTCCTAATAATCCTTTAGGTGAGTGTATACACAAGTGCTGTCAAATCGATTAATCGCGATTTATCGCATCCAAAATAAAAGTTAATGTTTACCATCATCATATGTGTGTGTATTGTGTATAATTATGTATATATAAAAATACACACTCATTCATGTATCTATTTAAGAAAAAATTGCATATATATATATATATATATATATATGAAACAAATTTTTCTTAAATATATACATGCGTGTGTGTATTTATATATACACATAATCGATTTAACAGCACTAATATATATGGCCTATTTGGCTGTTGTATTGCATCTCCGGTCATTTTTTTCTGCCACAATTTTTGTGCTTTCAAGAACGCACAAGGTTGAAAAAAAATATTTGTGCATTCTGTTCCACTGTTCAAACTGAATTAAAAAGAATTAAAAGTTTGTTGTGGACTACTTGCATTATGATGCTGTTATATTATGATTACATATTCAGTGGCATAAAATGGTCTTAAAATGAAACAATTAGTTCTACATCCTTTATGTTATCAAATATGAGACCTGACCATGTGGAAAAAGTATTTGCTTAGCCTATGGAAATCTAACCGTAACAAGACACTCACATTTTATTCAAGCTCTGTTTTGCCTACATATGGAGTCCCTGTATTTATGCTTTCTAAAATACAAACAACCTCCAAATCTGCTAACCTTCAACTATATCTATATCATGTAAATAGTCTTGCATTCTGCTCAGCTCCCAGTATACTATACAAGTGAAAAAGCTAAAAACATTATAGGAATATTCCATCAGAATTTTGCTATAACGGACACCTAGCAAGCGGAAAGCACCGCAAATAAACATTTAAAATATGCAACTATCACACGGTTCACAGAGTAGGTAGTAAATAACACAGAATAGTCTTTTAAGTGATATTTAACATGCTACTCAAACCCTTGTAATCATTATTCCATGTTGTGTGAAAAAAAACAACTGAGCAGAACCCAATACAATAGAAGAAAAAAGAAAGCACGGCCAGATCCAGGTGGTCAGATGACACACAGAGACCGAGAGCCAATACCACTTAACCAAATTGGAATCCATTCTTCTGAAATGGGCGCTGATAACCACTTGAAAGCCGCCAGGGTTTCACATCTCCGGCTCGTGGCACCCTGTCAAAAACACAGGCCGTCTCTGCTTGGCGAAAAAGACAGACGGCTGATACACTTCACCTACAGCTACGGGCCGAGACTAAATTAAAGCTTGCGATGGATTCGAGCTGCCAAACCGCAGGCAGGAAAATGTAAGGGGCGCGAATGTTGATCATGTTAAAATTTGGTGGTGAAAAAAATCTGGCTGGATGATCTCATTCACTTGACGTGTTAACATTGACATATAAAGAAAAAAAAAACAGCAAAACAAATGGCCCTGCTAAAGCTTTGCTGCCAAGGCAATCTGTTCTTTTTACGTCCGCATGTATACACAAGTTCGCTCCCTCTCACTCTGAAAAGCCATCTGAATAAGCTCAGAGTTGGTCATTTCTCCCTGTATTTGTAAGATTAGATGGGGTAATTGGGGCAAGTATACTGTAACATGTAAATCCCAAAATGTACATGTTATTTGTTCCATTTTATACTGTTATGTAACAATGGAGCTCATTTAAATACAGAAGTGTTAAAGGTACAGTAGGCACAAGCCTGTTTAATTCTTAAAGTCGGCATGAAACGGAAGTTGCAATAGTGTTTTCTTCCCTATTGTGACATATCCGAGTGAAACGGCTTCTGCAATGAGAAAAATGTAGGGCGGGGCTTGATTTCATCCTTCGGGATTTGATTGGATTGTAGGAAGTTGGGCATTGCTAACTAAATGAAGACAGATCTGAATGGCAGTTTGTGCCCCACCCTCCACCTAGACACACGTCATGAAGAGAACAGACGCCGTTTCGAGGGGGAGGGCAGGTTAACATTTTGATTAAAGATTACGATGGCATTTGAATTTAAAAAAAATAATGATGTGCACAGATTATAATTTATAATCAGCACTGCATCATCCTGTAAAAAAAAAAAAACAAAGAATTGTTGTGTCGTTGATTTCATGGCGATTTTGGGTTGCGTTCAGTTAATTTGGTTTGGAACAAAAAAAAATAAAATAAAAATTTTGTCCTGGTCCGTTTAGCGTTCACATTGCATTTTAACACCGAACCTAAAGGCATAGAGATATGTTCACAACCTGATTGGTTGGCTTTTATTATGTATATTTCATGACAGAACTTACCGAACATCCAAAACAATGCTGTGTGCTGGGCTAAATGCGCTCGTTGTATGTGCGCAGCCTGCATATGATGGTATTTTGAACAGCTGAGAACTCGTGAAGAGCTTATAAAATGTGTAAAGGAGTCAAAAAAGCGACAGGAATCCCTCCGTCACACACACAAATGAAGATCTGCCTGCTTTCAAACGCTCCTGTGTGTATCTATGTAAGGGCTCGGTGAATAGCGTCAAAGATGGTCTATACAACATGTTTTTGAAGCGTTGATCATTGTAACCAACAGACTTATATGTTGAGCGTGTGAACACAATGGCCAATCAGAGATGTTTAAGAATCCATTCAACAGCGCTCAAAATGCTAGAGGGAAATGCTGGTATCATCACATTTTTTAAATTTCAGTACTGACTTGGTACCGAAGTCGGTACTTTTGACAACACTACTTTTTAGGGTCGCATCTTGTGACATCAAGTCCCGTTTTTGGTTTGTTTACATGTGTTTGGTCCGTGTTGCGTTCATATTTCATTCAAACCGCATCAGAGTTCGTTTGGAAGCAGACCGAGACTCATCTTTTCAGTGCTCTCGGTCAACTTGTTTGGTGCACATATTCAAAATGAACTGCACTAACAGAGCAATCGCACCAGGGTTCGTTCTAATCAAACCTGCCAAGTGTGAAAGTCAGAGATAGTGTGGAAAATGGTCCAATAAAGCTAAATAACTAACATTGTAAGTGGACTTCAGCAGACTGCAAAAGTGTAGGGTTCCTTTATAAGGAGTTGACCTTAAAATGGAGGCCTCAAAATGGCAACAAATATAAAACAAAGAAAAGCTGAATAACTGAATAACTAGACGATGACATACCTTCCTCTGGTTCCTCTTCCTCTGTGGGAGACTGCAGGCGGTCACGTGTTCCGGCCGCACACTCTGTATGTTTCTGCAGGCTGACCACTTCATACATGGCATCTCCCTGGCTGCCCTTCCCGGTGCCCTACAAACATATAGAGCAAAAACATGCTGTGTGTCAAAGCCACAGAGATGCATTACAAATAGCTTAGAGTTAAAAAGAGAAAAAAAACACGAAACACCAAAATGAAAAAATTTACATGGACCTCATATCGTTCCTAAACAGTATGACACAAAAGGAGATACTGAAGAATGCACTGGCCACTCTTTTTAACTCTTTCCCCGCCAAACACAGAATTTTCCGTTATTTGTAAGAAAACGCTTCCCCGCCAAACATGGAATTTTCCAGGTTTCCGTGTTTTCACTGTTATACGCTAGGGGGCGCTATTATGCATCTTCTGAATGAGTACAGAATCTCCTGATCAAAACACAGGTGAAAACGACGCAAAAAAACAAGCGATCGTATGTAAGCAGATGCATATGTAAAATAACATGATCATCAACATTAAACAGCTTATCAATCAAAACTGTCTAATGTTACTGAATGAAATGTCGACCCAGGATGAGCTATAGGACTGTGCAAGCATTAGGGGTGTTGATGGACTCGATCTACTCCATCTGTGTTTGATCATCGTTCTGAATCTGATCTGGATGTAGTCTGACAAAAACGTGATTTTCTCAGCTTTTTTTAATGAAACTTACCCATATTCAAGTGTTGATAAAGGAATGCATGAAGCTAGAATAAAACTTTTTTTGGTTTAAAAGCAGATGGTCTGCTCTTTCTTTTGATATATTGCATGCTCAGATATTCATACAACAAAATATTCTATGGGCCATTACATTTTTGTGAAAATGATCAAAAACACTGGCGCTGGCTGGCAACTTTTTTTTTTAAAACGCTGGTGGGGAAAGAGTTAATATAATAAAAATAAATAACTAAAGACAAAACAGCACAATAAAAATTATTATTATTTTTTATATATATATATATATATATATATATATATATATATATATATATATATATATATATATATATATATATATAATAAAAAAAAACATACATACTATAAAATTGTAGGGGTTTTATAATAATAATAATAATAATAAAGTAGGAATTTTCAGTTTTAGATGAACTGTTCCTTTAAGAGACAAGCGTGCAGCTAGAGCGTAGCATTCAAAGTTAGCTTCACCTTTGCTAGTGCTTCAGGGGAAACAACAAATACATAATTACACACACGGGAAGAAAATTAAAACAAGTGGCAATAGAAAAAGAGGTTTGCAGAGATTACACCCGTACTACTCCGCTTCAAGTAACTCTTACAAACATTTCTATTGGCACTGCTTCCCTCGCGCCATGTGGCTCTTATGTAAACCATCGTTTCCCTTTTTAATTGCAAAGTGGAACTGTACTACAGGCGAAGAATGATGTTTACAGCCAGAATAATTACACGCTAATTCCTTGCACCTAATGAGCAGCATAAACAAATACAGAATAATAAAATAACGTGGAGAATGGGCTGGGTCTATCGCTAACGCCATAATATTATCTTTTAATTAGCTTTTAACTACAGCCCAGGCATTCTTTCTCTCTGCGATAAGATAGCTACGGAGGCAATCAGGCAGAGATGCAGGCTGCAAGCTCTAATTACTTGAGCATGATAATGAGCGCCAGGCCTCTTATTAAGCTACGAATTATACAAAGCCTCCATTTGCCGCTTCACAGCTTCCAGGAGTTACTGCTCCTATTCACCCTTCACAAAAGCTCACTTCCTTCCTCAAGGTTTGTTCTCCAATCTGTGCAGTTGCTATATCGCAGTCTATAACTGTTCATGGGCGGTTCACAGGCTTCACAAGAAACGGGTGAATCTTACAAAGCCTGTCAAGATCGTTTCCAGGTCACATTTCAATCTAATAACTAAAAAGATTTTTGCCACCGTCACATTATTTTCATGACAATTAAAGGTGATAAAAATACTGAATTAAATAAAATAATTGGTGAAATAAAAAGGTATATCATTTTTATCATTATTATTTTATTTATTTCTTTATAATTAATTGAATACATTAATTGGTTATATAAAAGGTGTAAGTGTAAACATTTTGTTTTTAACTTACACACCTTTCATTTCACCAATATAGATATTGATATAGATTATTTTTTTATCTTAAGAGATGAGAAAAAATTATTTAAAAAAATATATTTTAACTTTTATTTTACTGATTAATGTATTTAATTAATAATAATGAAATAAAGAATAATAAGAAATACAGTGGGGAGAACAAGTATTTGATACACTGCCGATTTTGCAGGTTTTCCTACTTACAAAGCTTGTAGAGGTCTGTAATTTTTATCATAGGTACTCTTCAACTGTGAGTGACGGAATCTAAAACAAAACTCCGGAAAATCACATTGTATGATTTTTAAATAGTTAATTTGCATTTTATTGCATGACATAAGTATTTGATCACCTACCAACCAGCAAGAATTCCAGCTTTCACAGACCTGTTAGTTTTTCTTTAAGAAGCCCTCCTGTTCTCCACTCATTACCTGTATTAACTGCACCTGTTTGAACTCGTTACCTGTATAAAAGACACCTGTCCACACACTCAATCAAACAGACTCCAACCTCTCCACAATGGCCAAGACCAGAGAGCTGTGTAAGGACATCAGGGATAAAATTGTAGACCTGCACAAGACTGGGATGGGCTACAGGACAAGTAGCTTGGTGAGAAGGCAACAACTGTTGGCACAATTACTAGAAAACGGAAGAAGTTCAAGGTGACGGTCAATCTCCCTCGGTCTGGGGCACCATGCAAGATCTCACCTCGTGGGGCATCAATGATCATGAGGAAGGTGAGGGATCAGCCCAGAACTACACGGCAGGACCTGGTCAATGACCTGAAGAGAGCTGGGACCACAGTCTCAAAGAAAACCATTAGTAACACACTACGCCGTCATGGATTAAAATCCTGCAGCGCACGCAAGGTCCCCCTGCTCAAGCCAGTGCATGTCCAGGCCCGTCTGAAGTTTGCCAATGACCATCTGGATGATCCAGAGGAGGAATGGGAGAAGGTCATGTGGTCTGATGAGACAAAAATAGAGCTTTTTGGTCTAAACTCCACTCGCCGTGTTTGGAGGAAGAAGAAGGATGAGTACAACCCCAAGAACACCATCCCAACTGTGAAGCATGGAGGTGGAAACATCATTCTTTGGGGATGCTTTTCTGCAAATGGGACAGGACGACTGCACCGTATTGAGGGGAGGATGGATGGGGCCATGTATCGCGAGATCTTGGCCAACAACCTCCTTCCCTCAGTAAGAGCATTGAAGATGGGTCGTGGCTGGGTCTTCCAGCATGACAACGACCTGAAACACACAGCCAGGGCAACTAAGGAGTGGCTCCGTAAGAAGCATCTCAAGGTCCTGGAGTGGCCTAGCCAGTCTCCAGACCTGAACCCAATAGAAAATCTTTGGAGGGAGCTGAAAGTCCGTATTGCCCAGCGACAGCCCCGAAACCTGAAGGATCTGGAGAAGGTTTGTATGGAGAAGTGGGCCAAAATCCCTGCTGCAGTGTGTGCAAACCTGGTCAAGAACTACAGGAAATGTATGATCTCTGTAATTGCAAACAAAGGTTTCTGTACCAAATATTAAGTTCTGCTTTTCTGATGTATCAAATACTTGTCATGCAATCAAATGCAAATTAATTACTTAAAAATCATACAATGTGATTTTCTGGATTTTTGTTTTAGATTCCGTCTCTCACAGTTGAAGAGTACCTATGATAAAAATTACAGACTTCTACATGCTTTGTAAGTGGGCAAACCTGCAAAATCGGCAGTGTATCAAATACTTGTTCTCCCCACTGTATATTCTTATGGTACTGGTTTCAGAGAAAGTATTAAAAAAAAATTATACACTTATTTTACCAATTATTTTATTTCATTAAATATTATCACCTTCAATAGTTATGAAAATTACAAAATACACAGTATATGTATATATGTATGTAAGTATATACACACACACACACACAAATTGTATTTTATTTTGCCAATTATTTATTTTATCAATTAGTATCATATTTAATTGTCATGACAATAAAGACAATAAAAAAACCTACTAATTACTTATTTAAAATATAATAAAATAAGAGGGGGGGTGAGGGGGTTATATATATATTTATTTTTATTTTATTTTTTTACCAATTATTTAATCAATTTTAAAATCACCTTTAATTGTAATGACAATAATGAAATAACCTAATTTCACCAAAGAATTCATCCAAATATTTATGTGTAATGCACTTGAGTTGGGGGTTCAGAACTCAACAGAGATGCATTTATGAATAACATATAAGCTTTTTTGGTTTGGTTTAGGAGTATACCTGTTTGAGCTTGAGGTAAAAAGTTTCAGAGAAGGCCTTCCTGCTGAAATACCAGAACCTCTCATTAGCCGGATAGACCCGCACTAGCGCCTCCATGAGGAACCGAACAGGTTCTACAACCTCGGTCACCACCAGGTCCACTGCCACCGTCATGTATACCTGCTTATCTGGAAGGGGAAAGGTTCACAGTTAAAGACAAAAGTTCCTCAATGTGGACAGGGAAAATATTAACCAGTAGTATCATAAACCCACTTTTCATCCTCCAATCAAATTCGAACAGATAAAACCAAGCCCCGCCAACATTATTTCCCCATTGCATATTCTTTTCATGGAAGTGTAAAAGTTTCATGCATGTTTCATCTCGTTTACACTGAAACTAAGAGTCAAATCAGATTAAAAAAAGTAACATTTTCTAAAACTCAATTTAACAATTTTATTTACAGGCAAGTGTGGCAAGATGTAGTGTTCTGGGAACTGTTATTCTCTCTCAGGTGAGCCCTGTAATTATGAAACCAACCAGACCGCTGAGAGAAACAAATCACAAATCAGTTTGTTTCGCAATAAGGGGGTTTTATTATTTCAATTAACAGGAAACAAGAACGGAAATAGTTACAGATTTACGAGGGAATCGCTGAAAATAGATTTCAATTATTATAGAGTCAGGTCAGAAAAGGTGGCTGTGAGAAAGATGGGAAGGTAAATAACAGAAGATCTGTAGTGGGTCCCGATTGAGCCTTACAAACGGACACAAAACCACGACGAGGTCAGTGGAATGTTTTACTGAAAGTGTACTAAAGTGTAGACTTGAAATAACAAACTCAGTTCATTCAGGTTGCTGAATTAAACGTTATTAAAACTGAGGTGGTTATCTGAATCTACCAGACTGGAATTTAATTTCTAAGTAAACTCCATATAATTTCACCACAGAACATTAAAGCTGCAGTTCCACTGCTTCCAGTTTGGCCTCATACCAAATAAACTATATACACACTATGATGAGGATTACTGGTACTCTAGTAAGTTGCGTCATTAAATAAAGAGGAAATTACTGCTTCCTGTTTCCAATTTGGACAACCACCTGACATTTCGGGGGGTTTTATCAATACGTTTTCTTCAAATTTACAAACAGCCTTGTCAATGAATATTCAAATATTTTGAGTGAGTTTTAAACATACATATTTAAACATGTATACACACACACACACACACAATATTAAACAATTAAAGTTTGTGCATATTTTATTTACTGCAATCATTTGTTGGTATTTCTATATAATTCTATATATATTCTATATATATTTCTATAAAATCTAAAAAATGAAAACAATGCTATACATAATGCATATTCAAAAGTATATACTTTAAATATATTTATTTAAAAACTGCAAAAAATTATATATAAGTATAGTTTATGTTTTGACAAATTATATAAAGTTAAACAGGATTTTTTTAAATATTAAAAAATATTTTTAATTAAACAATATAGATTATATAAAATAAACTTAAGAATTTGTCAATGACTAACACTTTTCAAAACATTTTGAGGGAATTTCAAATATATTTACAATTATAATTTTTTTATATTTTAATTTTAAGTTTATGTATATTCCAAATACTACAATTAAATTGAACATGGTATCAATATAAAATGTATCAATTAAATATAATATATAATAATAATTATTATTATATAATAATATTATATAACACTGTGTATATATATATATATATATATATATATATATATATATATATATAAAAAATGTATGTTTAACAGACACACATTATATACAAAATAAAAATTATATACACTTTATTTTTTTTTTTTTAAATAAATTATATAAAATTAAACATGCATACAGACATGCATTAATGAATGCAACATTATATGAATTTTGAAATTAGTGTAATTATCTATATATTGGTGTAAGTGCTCCATTAATAAAACCCTCTAGTTCAGGCCAAATTGAGATGAAAATTAATTCAAACTGCATTGCTGTCAGTGAGAGATGTCACATTTTGACCATGACAAGAAAAGCTGCTGGAACAGAAACTCAGCATGCTCAAAGTGCTGAAAACTGTATGGCTTGCAAGTAATGTGAGAAGAAAAAAAAAATAGATGGCAGGAAAGAGTGTGAATTTCTGTGAAAACTGTAAACTTGGCCACATCTTGATGTGCAATGAAAAGAACTAGAGACACTTGAGAAGTGCATGAGTTTCACAGTTTCAAAGGATTGTGTGTTAGATCTCACCTTTCGGCGTGTCCTCGTTCAGTGGCTGGAAAGCCGGAGTGTTCGGATTCCAGGTGCCAGTGATCACATACGCCTTGCCATCAGCACTTTTACCCATAGACTCCTTCAAAGGAAACCACACAAAAATGACTATAATGACTAAGGCTACTGGATTACTAGTTTAATGGTGGTAAATTTATAATAGCAAATGCATTTATCTAATTGGACAAGCGTTTATTCATTTGGGTGTGATTTCTAATAACTGGTTGAAGGAAATTAAGGAGACAGACTCTTTTAATGGCTAATTAAATATCTATACATCAAACCCATATGGGACTTTTATTAAAAGTGAAGTAATTTGCAGTCTTTGCAAGGCAGAATTTCATTGAATATCATTAAAACTCCACAAATATGACATTATAAGAAAAAGAAAAACACCTGCTACAGCATCAATAATACATTTTTCTTATATATGACTCTTTTGTTTCTTCAGAAGAGGAACTGAAACAGCATGCAGCATATTTTAATGGGGAAAGTAAGTATTTAGTGCAGCAAATTTGAGAGCAATTGCATTTAAGAATCTAGTAAAAAAATTATGGGATTTATCATGATTATTTTGATCTATTGACAGCTCTACAATAGACACTTTTGGGCTTCTTGGAGAAAAGTATGACATTAAGCCTTGTAGAATGTTTGATTCAAGAATCCCTGTGAACCCAATTACGCTTGACTGAACTGCTAATTGTTTTTAGTCTTGATGTGCAAATCGCCATAGCTTAACTTGCTCAAGGGCCTTTGTAAAATTATGTTTTTAATGAATAATAACAGAAAGGTATCTGAAATGAGTCGAGACATAAGAAATTAAACATAATATTGAGCCTGAAGTACAGCTATAACAGCTCAATCACAAGACGTCACATCACGAGAATACTGGGGAAAAACTCCAAAAAAGTCTCTCACCATGTCGAGGAGGTGCATGTCGCTGTTACGAACTTTCTGACCAGGACTCAGCAGCATCCCAAAGCACCTGGACAGCAAGTGAATGGTTTAGATTATGAGAAAGAAGCATTGTATATTTATCATAATATTTTGACAGTGTGATTTGGAGCTTCTTTCATTATGTAATGCGCTATATGAAATAGCAGCATATCAGTTCCTGAACTGTCATGGTTAGGTTTATTTAGAGTATGGCAACATTTGGGGAGTGAGGAGGATTGTCTTTAATGTGACTAGAGCGACATCAAGTGGTTGCACACTGAATCACACTTACACTTTTCAACTCCAAATACATTTATAGATCAACTTTATGCATTTCATGTAATGCATATATACAGTATACATTTGTTTAATTTTATGTGTGTGCGTATGTATGACAGACTTGTTCATTAGAATGATTTCTGAAAGATCATGTGACAGGAATAATGGCTAATGAAAATTTGCATCACAGAAATAAATTATATTTTAAAGTATATTAAATATATTATTGTTTTTCCTGTATTTTTTTTATCAAATAAATGCAGGCTTGATTAGCATAAGACACTTCTTTCAAAAACATTAAAAAAAGTAATTTTCCATACTTTTGACCAGTACTGTGTATAATATATATATGCTATTACATGATATTTCATGAGTAATTGCCATAAAAAAAATCCAAAAGAAATAATTACTATATGAGAAGCATGCAGAATAAAGAATTTTTTCCTTTTAACTTTTAAAATTCAATTTAAAAATTCTCACAATAATAATTTTATATATATATATATATATAAAAATTAAGTAATTAAATACATTGTGCAAATATCTATAAATACAATTTATTTATATCTATGCCTAGAACAAGAATGTTCCCTATTGTCTGCTTTTGACTAACAATAGCAAGTAACTAATCATGGCTCATGGCTGTGACATAAACTAAAGCCTATTGCCAATCTATAGAAAAAACCCTTACATGTGTTCCACCACTTTTGGTTTCATTTTTTTGTAAATCATCTGCCATTTTTATGAGGTCTTTAAAGGCAAGGCCCTGGCAGTCATTATAAAGCAAAATATGGTTCTGTGAAATGGCAAAACATCTACATTTCTCTGGTGCCCACATCCCAGAACCCACCTCTCAATTACCAGCTCCTGGTTGGACATCTGCTGGACAGTGACAGACACTTTTTTATTTACACCCTGCCGCAACTTGAAGTAATATTTATCTCTGTCTTTGGGAACTGGACTGCAAGATGTGTAAGAAGATAGAGGGAAAACAAAAGTAGGAGAGACACGATTACACTTCTATTTTGGTTGCTAAATCCAAATAAACAATAGAAACCAAATAATGCAACAGTTCATGAACAGCAACAGTAAAAACACACAGGGCGAGATGTAGGCAGAACTGTGAGTAATGACAGACCTGAAGTTTCCTTTGCCGTCATCTTCTCTCACTTCCAGAGAAACGGTGAAGGTGAAGATGTCGCTATCGGGGGAAAGTGGCAACGCTGAGTCTCGCAAGTCTGTGGCAGCTTTTGAAGATCGCTTGAAGGCCGTTGAAAAGCTATAGAGGATGCGACTAACCTAAATAAGGAAAGGAGGTTGAGCTTATTTGATTTCTGCATTACAAGACTGACTCTTTGAACATTAAACATTACTGAACTCACAGCCTCTTTGATATGGCAGGAGAAGACGTGGATCTGAAAGTCCTCTGAACTGCGGTAGCTCTCGGTGAAGGAAAAGCAGTCGCTCTCGGCAGATCCCTCATGTCCTCGTGCACAGAACAACACCTTATAGATGGGGAAAGATGCGATTTCTGTTCCTGTGGCCTGGTCGACAATCCTAGAGTGATTAAAAACATAAAAAAAACATTTTGAATAACTAATTTTGAGTGCATTTTGTTCTGTCCATCGCAACTGCTGCTTGTCAGATACAATACGACCCCGATAAGATCGCAAGAAAAAGCCAAAGCTGTATGCATCACATAATCTGAAATCATACGATACACACCAACTTTAGTCCCGACTGATAGGTATCAAAAAGCATAAATGAAAAGGTTTTCTGGAGTCAGCACAATAGGTCAAAGTACTTTTAATAGTGCGATCACTAACACTAAATAGGACATTCAGATATAGTCAAAATAAGTACTGAAAATATTGTAGATGTAGTACTTTAATGAATAATGATGCGTTAAAGTGCAAAAATGTCACCAGATTTGAAGCAGCACTTTCCATGTGCATCAAAGTTTGCTTAGCTAACTTAAGAGTCAGTTCTGAGGTTTACAGAGGAGAAAAAGTGAGATGTTCGATCTGAGGTTACACCACAGTTCCTGAGAAAAAAGAAAATGCACACTGGGTGAGAAAACAGAAGTGCTACACCATGCTTACGAACCTGAAAGCAAGAGCTAAAAGCAGCTCAGGTGACAGCTGTGTTAGCTCTTGACAGAACACACACCATGAAGATCACAAGGACTAAGAAACTAGAGAGAAGTCACATTTTACACTCCCATTGTTAAATGTGGTTCGCCTCAGAGCAAGAAGGCTAAATGTGCTCAATCTAAAAGCTTTTATGAAGCCCCAGGGGGAGCACATGCAAATAAACACATTGTGACTGGTTGTGAGATGCATCTGATGTAATATATACAGTGGAGTCCAAAAGTCGGAGAAAACTGAAAATCTGAGATTAAAAAAAAATTAACAAATCTGCTAATCAAAGTAAAAATGGAAATAAAAGCTTAATAATATAGTATTAAATTCTAAAAATGCTAAGTAAATCTGGAATAAATTAAAATAAATTAAAAAAAGAAGCAGCAGCATATTTTAAGATATAAAAAGGTAATAGGAAAAATATATTAAAATAACAAAAATGCATGATTATCCAGGACTTCAAAAAGCTATATATATATGTACACACACACACACTCACCTAAAGGATTATTAGGAACACCATACTAATACTGTGTTTGACCCCCTTTCGCCTTCAGAACTGCCTTAATTCTACGTGGCATTGATTCAACAAGGTGCTGAAAGCATTCTTTAGAAATGTTGGCCCATATTGATAGGATAGCATCTTGCAGTTGATGGAGATTTGTGGGATGCACATCCAGGGCACGAAGCTCCCGTTCCACCACATCCCAAAGATGCTCTATTGGGTTGAGATCTGGTGACTGTGGGGGCCATTTTAGTACAGTGAACTCATTGTCATGTTCAAGAAACCAATTTGAAATGATTCGAGCTTTGTGACATGGTGCATTATCCTGCTGGAAGTAGCCATCAGAGGATGGGTACATGGTGGTCATAAAGGGATGGACATGGTCAGAAACAATGCTCAGGTAGGCCGTGGCATTTAAACGATGCCCAATTGGCACTAAGGGGCCTAAGGTGTGCCAAGAAAACATCCCCCACACCATTACACCACCACCACCAGCCTGCACAGTGGTAACAAGGCATGATGGATCCATGTTCTCATTCTGTTTACGCCAAATTCTGACTCTACCATCTGAATGTCTCAACAGAAATCGAGACTCATCAGACCAGGCAACATTTTTCCAGTCTTCAACTGTCCAATTTTGGTGAGCTCGTGCAAATTGTAGCCTCTTTTTCCTATTTGTAGTGGAGATGAGTGGTACCCGGTGGGGTCTTCTGCTGTTGTAGCCCATCCGCCTCAAGGTTGTGCGTGTTGTGGCTTCACAAATGCTTTGCTGCATGCCTCGGTTGTAACGAGTGGTTATTTCAGTCAAAGTTGCTCTTCTATCAGCTTGAATCAGTCGGCCCATTCTCCTCTGACCTCTAGCATCAACAAGGCATTTTCGCCCACAGGACTGCCGCATACTGGATGTTTTTCCCTTTTCACACCATTCTTTGTAAACTCTAGAAATGGTTGTGCGTGAAAATACCCCAATAACTGAGCAGATTGTGAAATACTCAGACCGGCCCGTCTGGCACCAACAACCATGCCATGCTCAAAATTGCTTAAATCACCTTTCTTTCCCATTCTGACATTCAGTTTGGAGTTCAGGAGATTGTCTTGACCAGGACCACACCCCTAAATGCATTGAAGCAACTGCCATGTGATTGGTTGATTAGATAATTGCATTAATGAGAAATTGAACAGGTGTTCCTAATAATTCTTTAGGTGAGTGTGTATATATATATATATATATATATAAAAAGTTACAAAAAAGCAAAATACAAGCATCTAACCTATACTTCAATAAGTAAATCTTTAAATCAACAGAATGTTTTAGAAGATCATTTGTAATGAAAAATAAACTGCCAAAAAAAAAAAAAGACAAATAAATCTGGAATAAATTAAATTAATTAATTAAATAAACATTTTAAGATATAAATGTAATGAAAAAAATACAAGCTTTTTCACTAATCTGGGATTCATAATGTATCTGACATTAAAGTGTTAGAATATAATTTACAATGTAAAAAATTTTAATAGAAAAATACAAAATGAATGATTCTTAACTAGTGGTCACAGACTTGTGGACCCCACTGCATTTTTGGCAAATGACTGACCGAACACAACCGTCTGGGCCGTTGGGCACATGGAGGGTGATGGGGATGGGGATGGCGCTCTCTGCCCGCAGGGTGGCCATGGCTTTCTGGGCCTCCATTTCGTTACGAGGGGCCTTCACCCAGGTGCAGCCAAGATAGGACAGTTTACTGAACTGCACGCTGTCTTCCTCCTGTACTGTCGCACTCTCCAAAACCGCTGCTGATGCTTCTGTAAATACAGACAATGAAGTGTCAATACAAGGTTGCAAGAACATGACTTTTTTCTCCTTTACAATGTGTTTTTATTTTTAAGATATGCAAATCAAGTGGCTTATCCAATCAGATTTTAGAAGTGGAACAACGTGTTTTGTCGTCATCCTACTGCAATCCTCAAACAATAAACTCGTGCTTTGCATAAACCTGTTTTATCTAAAGGTCTATTGTCAAGAGTGACTGAATGAGGAAGTCTGTGCAAGGTAGAGAGGAAGTGTGTTCAGAGCCCCCCAATTTTAGCACTTGGCAACAGGAAGCAGATAGTTAGAGAGCTAGTTTAAATGGCATCAGCTGAAACCCCTGTGTGCTCAAAAATCTCTCCTCAAATATATTTTTTTACATCTGCATAGGATTTCCTTGGATCTTAAACCTGCTTACCATAATTTAATTATATATTATAAATCAATACCATTTTGATTGTATGTATAAACAAACAAACAAATAAATAAAAAAAATGTTATTATTTATATAATATATTACATGGAATACATATAAATTAAGAACACTATAATATAAATATATAAAATATAATTTGTGTGTGTGTGTGTGTATAAAATAGCCCTGAAATTAAATACTACTACTACTACTAATAATAATAATAATAATAATAGAGAAAATCTTAGTAGACTGCAGCTCTGCCTCTGTTCATTTGTAGAAATACTTATGGATGTGGTTTAACAAGGATCAAAACAAATCATGAGTTGCATGATTAAAACGGAGTTACTTCCTAGTTTTCTTGTGTGTTAGTTTGTTACTGTGAGCAGGATGTACCATGGGGGGCTGTGTTCAGAGTCAGGCTGGGTGGTCTGATCAGAGAGCTGAGCGCAGCAGAACTTTCTTTTTCATCTGCAGCTCCTGGTCCATCACCAACATCATCCAACACCTCCTCCATCGCCCGCTCCAACTGCTCACTCCCATTCCATGACATCTGAGACAAAGAGATGGCAGAGATAAAAACATTGTAGATTATTTTCAACAGGATACTATCACATTAAAACAAATGGGTAATGCTTAGTGTACATAGTAAATGATGCTTAGCAGGCTGTAGAAGAAAGAGACACCTTGAGTCTGGGCCTCCCCTCTGAGCTGGAGGGGGAGCCCCCAGCAGTGGGCGGCACAAGAACAAACTCCTCACTGGTGACGGTTGACACAGATTCAGTTGAGCCGCTCACTCTGCCCAGAGAGGAGCGGTCATCCATGATAGCCTGGGACAGTCCGCCCGCTCGGCCTGCTGCTGCTGCAACCCTACCAACAAGACAGACCTGTTAAACTGCTGGATTACATCACGTCTTAAAACAGACTATAAGGGTGCTTTAACATTTTTTTTTAATCAATTGACAGCACTAAATATTATATAATATAAAAATTATATAACAAATAAAAATTATAAATTATATAATATAAAATATCAATTACATTGCAAAAATATTATTATAGTATTATATTTATTATATTATTTAGTGCTGTCAATTGATGAAAAAAATTACATTTTTTCTGTAATTGCGATTAATAATATATTATAAATTAATTAATTAATTAAATATATATATATAAGTAATAATTTTACAGTTACTCTCCAAATTAAAGTAGAAACAACTTAAAGACAGTATATTTTAAATATTTGTTGTAATGGCATCTTTTTATGAATGAAGGCCAGAATCACTGATACTAATACAGCTACTGATGTTTCTATGAAATAGATTAACATTTAATGACAGACATCGCAGAAACTGGTTTATTAGGCTGCTGTGACTTTAAGACCTGCCGCTGCTGAACTTGATGCGCATCTCATTTTCTCACAACTCTTTAAGTTCATTTAAGACGTTATTTAACTCATTTAAGACTGCTCTTATGAGAATACTCGACAAAACAGGCATTTTGGCATAATTCTGTGTGTTATTGTTTCTTCAAGCACAAAAGAGAACTCGATTCTGGGGCGCTATCTGTGAGCACGATACTGGCGCGCGTCTTTCTGAGCGTCGTGTGTGTGTGTGTGTCACATAGACAGGACATTCACAGACAGCGCATTCTCTTTTGTCTTGTCGCGCTTAAATGGTTTAAAAGCATTTGCATGAATAAGATCGTCATATAATGTAACGCTAGCCCAAGGATGACAGAAAAAAAACGGATGCTGCGTTAATTGCGTTAAATATTTTTAACATGTTAAACTGAAAAAAACTAATCGTTAACGCGCTAATATTGACAGCACTTATATATGGCGAGCGGTGACTTCTTCAACTGGGTATGCTGGGTGGTGCGTCATGTCAAAAAGCGCCCGATGCAAATGCGTAACGTTGGATAGGTTGATTACAACGGTTTGTGTCCACTGGCGCAGTTCGAGCAGAGCGAGCATTTTCAAATCATTCTTATGGAAGTTGAGCTTCACGCTCGTGCATGAGAGTGTTAGCTACTCAGTTGAGAGTTAGCTACAGTGTGTTAGCTACTCAGTTACTTACTCTCATGACACATAGCAACACAGCTAAAACTATTCTTAATATGTTGGACCTTTTATTGAAAGTAGCCTACATTTAGCTACCTGTTAAGACATGCCATCACAAGCACCTATAAGAGCTGTGATTGTGATGTTTGAGTTGAGGGAGGTATGACGCACGTAAGGGCCGCTTGCAAAATATGCTGTATTTTTGTAATTCCGCTAGATGTCACAATACAAACTTCAACTTTAAACGGTATGGCCGTTTACCCGAAACTGGCAGATTTGAAGAAAATTACTGTCGCTTGGCAAATAAATAGATGACAGACAGTGACATACGTATTACAAAAATGTTATCATGTAAGCTTTATGGTACACCTCAAACAAGGGAATTTATAGTCATTTATAGTGTTAATACTAATCAGCGAGTCCACGAATGGCTTGGGTATTCACCTCCGATATATCAATATACCATTTTGCCCGATTTATAAAAATAAATAAATATAGTTCAAAACTTTAAGTATTGTTTCGTTAAACAAGTCTTCAAATATTGTTTAGTTAAATAAACATTGTATTAAAAAATAAATAATAAAATGAAGCAGGTCTATACCACTTAAAGGGCCCTTTAGGGCCCTGTCTAAAGCGCACGCCACAAGTGCACTTAGGGTGTGTCCGAATCCACTTTTGCTAGTTTAACGACGGGAAAAATGGTCGGCGCATGGTGCAAAAGGGTTGTCCCTATTCTCTTAAGGAGTATTGGGTGTGTTTTGGGCGTAACGTGCAATAAACCAATCAGAGTCTCATCTCCCATTCCCTTTAAAAGCCAGTTGGGCTTGCACCATGGCGGATTGTTATTTACATGGCGGAATTTGCAAACGGAAAGACTGAACGCTTCTCCTGAGAGGAATCCTTTTTATTTTTATATTTAAAATAACAATGCGCCTGAACACACCTCGTTTTCAGACCAGCACACCCATGGGTGAACAGATGGGCGCGAGTGAATTTTGCGACTGGACGTGACAATGATAACTGCGTCAGACTGAAACTAGCAAAAAACACTTGCGTCGCATTGCGCTGGGTGTATGATAGGGCGCTAAGACTTAATGCACAGATCTATTTTTATTCAAAGTCTATAAAACAATTAAAAACTATAAAACATTAAATACTGTAATGATTGTGATCGTTAGGCTATGATTTTTCTATGACGACAAGGCCTTGATGACATCAGCAAAAAAGAAAAGTCACTTTAGAAGTGGAGAAAGTTATTATGCGCCAAATGAAATTATAAAATATTTTTTCTTTAGAATAGGGAACAGAATTGTGTACAATAAGACATGGGAAATTTGTTAAAAAGGTAAAAAGGGTCAATTTTGATGCATGACATTTCATAGCTTCAAATACTAGACAGGCAGGAACTGAATCAAGCGGATCGAACAATCAATCTGCACTAAAGTACCAGTCACTTTTGAAGATTACAGCTGTGTCATCTGAAAACGATATCAACCATCTAGCATATCGCACGTTTTTGCAGATTCAACAAGCAAGCTCACATTTATCGAGGTATCATCTATCTGAGTGCATCTTCACAGGCAGCTCAAAGCAAAGTTTCGAACTAAACCACCAGTGATGTTCACACACCCAGCTCGCAGCTAAGTCAGATCACACATTATCACAGAAATGACACCATCAAGCATAACGGTCACATAACAGCAGTGGTGAATGTGATGAACTCCAACAAGCAGCGAGCCAGTAAAGCAACTGCAGTAACATTACAGTGGGTTCCTTGAGTTCATGTCAGGGGGTCACGCCACGGTGGGTGAAAGGGTCTTCACATTCACACACAGAGCAGTCATGTGCCCATCATTCTCCGTCAATTACAGCCACTGAAAAACGCACAGGATAAAACCGAACGCTAACAGAAGGTCTCTGTGCGCCCTTAATTTTCATTATGTACCAGTTCCACGCTCAACATAAATAGAGAACGCACTTCGCCATTCATCAAATTGTACAGCAGAATTATACAGCAGAAACTCTCAGAAAGACACAAACTTTAAGCAATTACAAACTCATGGTCATTATTTTGGAATTAGCCAGTTAAGTTATAAAGATTGCCATTCATTTATTTGGATGTCCATTAAAGAATTTTAGTTCAGTCTGGTTAAACTATATCACAAGTTTTCATACAAGTCTAGAATTAACTCTGGTAGAGATATAATCGGAAATAAAAAGAAGAAAAAACATGAAATAATGAGATATTTACAAAATCAGACATTTAAAACACATACAGTGGGGAGAACAAGTATTTGATACACTGCCGATTTTGCAGGTTTGCCCACTTAAAAAGCATGTAGAAGTCTGTAATTTTTATCATAGGTACTCTTCAACTGTGAGTGACGGAATCTAAAACAAAAATCCAGAAAATCACATTGTGATAAGTAATTAATTTGCATTTTATTGCATGACAAGTATTTGATACATCAGAAAAGCAGAACTTAATATTTGGTACAGAAACCTTTGTTCTTGACCAGGTTTGCACACACTGCAGCAGGGATTTTGGCCCACTCCTCCATACAGACCTTCTCCAGATCCTTCAGGTTTCGGGGCTGTCGCTGGGCAATACGGACTTTCAGCTCCCTCCAAAGATTTTCTATTGGGTTCAGGTCTGGAGACTGGCTAGGCCACTCCAGGACCTTGAGATGCTTCTTACGGAGCCACTCCTTAGTTGCCCTGGCTGTGTGTTTCGGGTCGTTGTCATGCTGGAAGACCCAGCCACGACCCATCTTCAATGCTCTTACTGAGGGAAGGAGGTTGTTGGCCAAGATCTCGCGATACATGGCCCCATCCATCCTCCCCTCAATACGGTGCAGTCGTCCTGTCCCCTTTGCAGAAAAGCATCCCCAAAGAATGATGTTTCCACCTCCATGCTTCACGGTTGGGATGGTGTTCTTGGGGTTGTACTCATCCTTCTTCTTCCTCCAAACATGGCGAGTGGAGTTTAGACCAAAAAGCTCTATTTTTGTCTCATCAGACCACGTGACCTTCTCCTATTCCTCCTCTGGATCATCCAGATGGTCATTGGCAAACTTCAGACGGGCCTGGACATGCGCTGGCTTGAGCAGGGGGACCTTGCGTGCGCTGCAGGATTTTAATCCATGACGGCGTAGTGTGTTACTAATGGTTTTCTTTGAGACTGTGGTCCCAGCTCTCTTCAGGTCATTGACCAGGTCCTGCCGTGTAGTTCTGGGCTGATCCCTCACCTTCCTCATGATCATTGATGCCCCACGAGGTGAGATCTTGCATGGTGCCCCAGACCGAGGGAGATTGACCGTCATCTTGAACTTCAAATAATTGCGCCAACAGTTGTTGCCTTCTCACCAAGCTGCTTGCCTATTGTCCTGTAGCCCATCCCAGCCTTGTGCAGGTCTACAATTTTATCCTTGATGTCCTTACACAGCTCTCTGGTCTTGGCCATTGTGGAGAGGTTGGAGTCTGTTTGATTGAGTGTGTGGACAGGTGTCTTTTATACAGGTAACGAGTTCAAACAGGTGCAGTTAATACAGGTAATGAGTGGAGAACAGGAGGGCTTCTTAAAGAAAAACTAACAGGTCTGTGAGAGCCGGAATTCTTACTGGTTGGTAGGTGATCAAATACTTATGTCATGCAATAAAATGCAAATTAATTATTTAAAAATCATACAATGTGATTTTCTGGATTTTTGTTTTAGATTCAGTCTCTCACAGTTGAAGAGTACCTATGATAAAAATTACAGACCTCTACATGCTTTGTAAGTAGGAAAACCTGCAAAATCGGCAGTGTATCAAATACTTGTTCTCCCCACTGTATATATAAACACATTACAACCAGAATTACAAACAGCTCGCGAGTAACAAAAATTATTTTTCGTGGATTATATCGCTTTAACAGTTTAACAAAATTAGGTCAAAGTTCTGATCTTGGTAAACAGTCAGTTATGTCTTAAATAAACATACAGTTGAGAAAGAAAACGCATGTCATGTGACAGTATAATGAAAATGGCTCTTAAAGTGGCAGCAGCCTAATATGTGTCTGTCAATAATGTTGATAAAACAACAAAAGAGCTTTAATTGTAAGGAATCAGGATTAATAGCCTATGTATTTAATTTATACAGGGCTAAAAGACTCCAGTGTTATTTTACATTTGATTATTTGATTATATGATTATTTATTCAGTTTCTGTAGTATTTCTGAATACTAACGTTAGACCTGCCCAAAAGACTTCTCTTATTTCTCTTTATTTAATTTGTATCATTATTCTATTGTATGTATTTGTGCTACGTTATTTCAGTTTAATTCAAATATTGAAATCAAGCTTCCTTGTGTTGTGTAAACTCTTGAGCAACAAAATTACCCCATTGGAAAAACACAAATACAATGAGTGAGCAAACTACAAAAAAAAAAGCAAAAGCAAATTAAACCCCCCCCCCCCCCCCCCCATAAGAATCAACTAAAAGGGAATTCCCCCACCCCCACTTTATTTATATATATATATATATTATATACACACATACATATACACACAGACTATATATACACAAATGACATCATGATCCTTTAGCTGTAGCTGTTAAACACCACATCTCTGTTAAACAGAGCCTACGTCTCAAATGTTCAACCAAGATAAAACTGGTGCAGTTAACTTGTTCTGGGCGTGCATGAGCTACAATACACCACACACACACACACACACACACACACACACACACACACACACTGCAGGCCACAGCAGGAGAAACAGGCTCTAGAAACAATAGTTTATCTTCTATGCTTTCTGTATTACTCACGCCCATCACTTAAGGACAAAAAAAAACAGATAGTGTATTATTTATTAGAACAGGTTGCCAAAGACTGCGTTACTACAACACAGCATAAATCACATGCCACCATCCATACTGAACTACTGAGAAAGAGTCATGTTTTTCCAGCTGTACAACACAGTGTTTAAAGTTCAAAATGGTCCGATGTGATGAGTGAACTCTTGAGTTACTGGTCTCTCCGAGTTCTCTTTCAGGGCCAGCCATGATGTAATACAAGAAAATCTGCCCAATGACATCACCCAGCAGAAAAGGAAGAAGAGAGTGTTTGGAGAAAACAGAGGAACTGTATAATTAAGCAATAAGTATAAGGTAAGAATCTTTTTAGTATTTATTTTAGCATACATTTTAGTTTTTTTAGTTTAAATATTATGAACATTATTACTGATAATAATATTAACATTTTCAATATCAATATGAATATTTCTTTAGATTTTTTAATAAGGGCTTTGCCTTTTTTTAATTGAAACTACAGCATGTTATTCTCTGGTGTACATGAAAAAAGTACATCTACTCACAATAAAAGTCATTATAAAAGCAATATTTTAATAATATTACATAATATATAGTATAAAATAAAAATATGATCTATATATAATCAAACTTAAATAAATTATTTTTAAGCAATTTCATTATAGCCCCTGAAATGTTAATAAACGTCATGAAATGATGACAAATAAGGTATTTATTTTTTGTATTGGCTAATATTTAATATTTTATTGTTCTGCATATTTTTAACCTAATATTTACATCATCATCTAATAGTAACTTCAATTACTTAATAGTTATAAGTGTGTGTGTTTAAAGTATTATAGATATATATAATATCAGCCATTTATAAATAATCGGCTATACGAAAATAATTATCGCACTGCTGGAATGCTGTATTGACCAATCAGAAGCCAGTGTCAATCACCATCACCAATGATTTGTTGCTGTGGTCAGGTCACATTAACTCATTTTCAATAACTGTAGACTAATTATTACTAGATAGATTTTCCACTATTCTTTTTGCGCTTTTGATGAGTGACGGCCTTTAATGTTTAAAAACACAGATGAAGAGTTCATGGCTCCACACACTGTTGTTAAACAAACTGACATATTTGCTTAACCATCCCGAACCCTTTCAAACATTAGCCACACAAACTAGAAAGCCTGAAATGATGAAATAAAATTCCTTTACATTATGTAAATCAAAGAATTTGACATCATACTTCCTTATAGTCATCTAACTGACTTGTTTTATATATATATATATATATATATATATATATATATATATATATGGGTCATTGACAAATTAACCTTCAAAAAAGGTGTTTTTTAAAAATCCTTTTAACTGATGTATTGTAGTGCATATTTTCGAGTCATGAACCATGTGTTTAAACAAGTTTCAGTTGTTAACATTTCAAAGGGTTTAAAGTGTTCATTTTTTAATAGTTTTTTTTATGTACAACCAAATAGTTATATACTGTAGTTGTACCACCTGACATACTCATAGTTGAAATGAGCAGTTTTTTCCAGTATTTGAGAGAGATCTACTATAAGCCTTTTCACTCTGCCAGAAGGATCAGTTGGGCTCCTCTGGATGATGCATTATCATGTTTACTGTTATTGTCAATTCATAATAAAAGAGCCATGTTTGCAGTTGTGCCACCCTGACATACAAAATGCTGGATAAAAGTTTTCTTACAGATCTCAACAGCTTTAAAATCACTGGCATTTATAAAATTTGTTTATAGGAAAAGTTTCAAACCTAAAATGATGCATATTTCGTTTTTTTTAAATAGTTTCTTAGTCTGTTCATTTGTTCGGACAGTTGCACCACCTGACATTTTGGGGGTTTAAGATAACAAAACATAAAATAATATGTATTATTTAAATGTACTAAAAATGAATTCAAACTAAATAGGGTTTATAAATTAAAGTGATATGTGTCATGAATGTATCCAATTATTTTAAAAGGAAATAACGCACTTGGACAGAAAAATATGCATGTCATGTCATTGACCTATATTTTATATATATATATATATATATATATATATATATATATATATAAATACACACACACACACACTCAATCTACCCAATTTAAGGTAACATATTTACTCTAAACTTATACCATAAATGCACATGCAGAATGACATATGAAATGACATTTGTAATAAGAAATTTAGTGTCAGTATACAGTTCAACAAAACAAAACCAGTTTTACACAGCTGACATATCCAGCTATTTAGGACACATAACGCATAAATAAACGCGTAAAAACGGTGAAAATATTAGCAAGCTAACTAGACAGGGATTCAAAATAACAGACAGGAAACGCCTTCAACAACACAAAATAAGGGTGATTAAAAAACATTTCGTACTACTCACATGCCACACACACACAAAACGCCTCATAACAGCTGGTTAAAATCCTAAACAAATTGTGTGATGCCAGTGAGAAGCAGCCTAACTAAACTGAAGCTAGTCAGTTAGCCAGCTAGCCACTGCTAATCAACAATTAGCTCATTTTTCTGCCCCTTTAACTTTAAAAAATGTGCTTATAACCCTCAAAAGCTTTTAAACACAGCCACTCTGAATATCAATTGAACCCGAAAGCGTGTGCGATGTCAACGCAGACGTTTTATGTCATTTTTTGCGTTTGTTGTGAGTTTCCTGAGAAGGTAAAAAAAAAACAACTTACTTGCTGTGAGTCTGTCAGCTGAGCGACGCGCGTGCACACGCAGAAACATCCGCAAACCTCATCAGAGCTCGCGCCGCATTCACATGGCGCAGGCGACGTCATCACCGCCGCTGGAAAGAGCCACGCCCACCGCGTCAAACGAGTGAGTCAGCAGCGCCTCAGGTGACTGTTGGATTACTACTAGTTTATACATATATATATATATATATATATATATGTGTGTACGTGTGCGTGTGTGTGTGCATGTGTGCGTGTGTGTTAGATAATCGTATTACATTTAATTTATACTATATAATTCAATAAATAAAATGAAATACAAAAAAAGGAAAAAAGAAAATGTGATTAAGGCAAAATTCTGATAAATGTCAATATAACAAATTCTTTGCACTGCACAGAGTAATATGTATTTTTTATTTCTTTATTTGCTCACTGGTTTATTTGTAAAACACTGCTTATGTTATAAACAATCTAAATATATTACAGTAAAAATTTTTTGCCTAAACATACAGTGGGGAGAACAAGTATTTGATACACTGCCGATTTTGCAGGTTTGCCCACTTACAAAGCATGTAGAGGTCTGTAATTTTTATCATAGGTACTCTTCAACTGTGAGTGACGGAATCTAAAACAAAAATCCAGAAAATCACATTGTATGATTTTTAAGTAATTAATTTGCATTTTATTGCATGACATAAGTATTTGATACATCAGAAAAGCAGAACTTAATATTTGGTACAGAAACCTTTGTTTGCAATTACAGAGATCATACGTTTCCTGTAGTTCTTGACCAGGTTTGCACACACTGCAGCAGGGATTTTGGCCCACTCCTCCATACAGACCTTCTCCAGATCCTTCAGGTTTCGGGGCTGTCGCTGGGCAATACGGACTTTCAGCTCCCTCCAAAGATTTTCTATTGGGTTCAGGTCTGGAGACTGGCTAGGCCACTCCAGGACCTTGAGATGCTTCTTATGGAGCCACTCCTTAGTTGCCCTGGCTGTGTGTTTCGGGTCGTTGTCATGCTGGTAGACCCAGCCACGACCCATCTTCAATGCTCTTACTGAGGGAAGGAGGTTGTTGGCTCATCCTTCTTCTTCCTCCAAACACGGCGAGTGGAGTTTAGACCAAAAAGCTCTATTTTTGTCTCATCAGACCACGTGACCTTCTCCCATTCCTCCTCTGGATCATCCAGATGGTCATTGGCAAACTTCAGACGGGCCTGGACATGTGCTGGTTTGAGCAGGGGGACCTTGCGTGCGCTGCAGGATTTTAATCCATGACAGCGTAGTGTGTTATTAATGGTTTTCTTTGAGACTGTGGTCCCAGCTCTCTTCAGGTCATTGACCAGGTCCTGCCGTGTAGTTCTGGGCTGATCCCTCACCTTCCTCATGATCATTGATGCACCACGAGGTGAGATCTTGCATGGTGCCCCAGACCGAGGGAGATTGACCGTCATCTTGAACTTCTTCCATTTTCTAATAATTGCACCAACAGTTGTTGCCTTCTCATCAACCTGCTTGCCTGTTGTCCTGTAGCCCATCCCAGCCTTGTGCAGGTCTACAATTTTATCCCTGATGTCCTTATACAGCTCTCTGGTCTTGGCCATTGTGGAGAGGTTGGAGTCTGTTTGATTGAGTGTGTGGACAGGTGTCTTTTATACAGGTAATGAGTTCAAACAGGTGCAGTTAATACAGGTAATGAGTGGAGAACAGGAGGGCTTCTTAAAGAAAAACTAACAGGTCTGTGAGAGCCGTAATTCTTACTTGGTAGGTGATCAAATACTTATGTCATGCAATAAAATGCAAATTAATTATTTAAAAATCATACAATGTGATTTTCTGGATTTTTGTTTTAGATTCCGTCTCTCACAGTTGAAGAGTACCTATGATAAAAATTACAGACCTCTACATGCTTTGTAAGTAGGAAAACCTGCAAAATCGGCAGTGTATCAAATACTTGTTCTCCCCACTGCAGAAATCAACATTGCTACCAATTTCTATAATCATCATCACATCCAAAGTTGTCAACATTGACAGATAAAATTATGACCAAGCATCACAAATTTCCATAAACTCAAACAAGTGGAATACACCCTGGGCCAATGACTGACTAAATAAAAGTTTGGTGAAATCAAGTTTACAACAATACATTTATATAGACTATTTTACATATTCAACTTTTGCATGTAATAAAAAGAAAAGTGTATCATAAATACATCAGTAAATTACGTCAAACATCTCGTCATGGACTAAACAGACACTCATATCCTTATTAAATTGAACTTGCATAGAGACTGCTAAGAAAATCTTTTAGTTAAAGGTGAATTTCTGCACCTCTAGCGCCACCAAGTGGCATTGCAAATAATAAAAAATAATCAAATCAAATAAATGCTTTAAATGTTTGTAAAATAACGTTTTACTGTGGCATAATAAGATGGATAGCCCTCATATATTAGTCCATTACAGGAAGCCCAAAATGTCAACATTTCTGAAAGGCCTTAAATCAAAAGCCCCAGACAGTTGTTGAAAGCCGGTTAGAAAACTAGGAGCCCTTACCTTCCACTGCAAAACAATATTTTTGTTTGTCTTGATTTCGAGTAAAAACATTTAAACACCATTAAAAGCAGCAAAAGATGTTCAAACGTATCTTCAGAGAATATTTGTTTATTTAATGTTTGTTTATTTTTATTTTGATGTTTACTTTTGTTTATTTTTATTTTATTCCTTTATTTTATTGTTTATTTTTGTTAATTGTAAATTGGAAAACGCTAGATTGTTTTTTATTGTTTTAAGCACAAATCTAACTTTAATCTAAACTAAATTTAGTGAAGTCTATTAAAACAAGAAAAAACAGCCTTTTTTCAAGATTTACACATTTCAATCAATAGAAATTCCATCAAATTTAATTGAATAATCCTTACATATTATTCATGTTATGAATTAAGAATTTTAAATGCGTAAAAAAATACAGCTTAATAAAACATTTTGTATAAATCTTAATGGAACAAGAGAATGGACCATTTCATTTATGTTATTCATATTCATAAATAAAAATAAAAAAAACATTAAAATATGTTTAAATTTAAGTTTAAAATGTATACAAAATGTATTATTTAGGTCTAGTTTTTTTTACTCATTCAAAATTCTTATATCATAATATGAATAACGGAATTTTACTATTAATTGAAATGCGTAAATTTTGAGTGTATATTTATCTTGCTTTAAAAATGCTTATATATTTTTATTTGAAAACAAGACAAAAATACAGATTTATAAAATATTCTTCAGTGTTAAAGGGATAGTTCACCCAAAAATTTTAATTCGGTCATCATTTACATAACCAAGTTGTTCTAAACCTGTATGAATTTCTTCTGTTGAACACAAAAGAAGATATTTTGAAGAATGCTGGTAACAAAACAGATCTTGTGCCCCATTGACTTCTATAGTATTTTTTTCCATACGATGGAAGTCAATGGGGACCAGAAACTGTTTGGTTTCAGAACTTCATACAGGTTTGGAACAACGTGAGGGTAAGTAAATGACAGATTTTTCATTTTTGGGTGAACTCGCCCTCGTCATATAAATTCAGGAAGAACGCATTTGTATCAGTTTCTATAAAACATTATATATGATTATTGATTTCAATTTACTGCTAGATACAATGTAAAAACGGAGCAGTCGCTGTCCTTCGGGACCCATTCACTCTGTTCTGTCTGTACCGCTCAGGTACACAGAGGACACATTAGGGGTGACTGTGGTGGACGTCACTGATCAGACATCAGTGCTTATGGCACGTGTGTTGGAGTAGAGGTCCGGTCGGCTTCGAGAGCTCAATGACGCACTGTGTAATGAGGGAAGGGTGAGAGACAGGGACGGGCTGTCATAGTGGAACGGCACATAAGTGATCCGTTCGTCCCCGTTCCGCGTTTCGTCCATGGTGCGGATGTAAAATGGAGAGCTGTATGGGGAGCAGGTGGGGCAGAAGCTCTGTGGAGGCGTGGGCTCTGGCGACAGGGAGAGTGGGGTCAAAGCGACCCCGTCCACTCGGGACGTGCTGCATGCGTTGCAGGCAAACTGGGGTTGTGGGCAATCAGCATCTGGATCGGATTCATTCTTCTTACAGCAATAATACTACAAGAAGACAGTCAGTAAGAGAGTCAGGTTTACAGAAAAAAAAATTCATAATTGCTGGTTTATTATATAGGAGCACAAACTTTTCCATTCAGTGCCACCAAAACCTATACATTTATAAATTTTAATTTAAATCTATAAAATTTAAATGTATCATTTATTATTTAATTTTATCATTTAAATCTAAAATAAAATAAAATATAAAAAAGACATTTAATTCACTGAATTAATTTAAATCTATCAAAACTAAAAAATAATATACAATTTAATTAAAATAAAAAAACGACATCCTACTGTTCCACATTTGTTATTGTTATAAATAAAAATTAAATCAAGTTTATAAAGAATCTACATGCTACTCTGTCGTTATTGTTATAAATAAAAAATAAATAATTTATAAATAAGAAAAAAAAAACATTAAAATCTATCAAAATAAAATGAAAACCCAACTAATTCACTGTTTTTATAAGTAAAACAAATGCATGCTCGAAATTCATTTAAATCTGCCAAAACAAATTTTTTTTATGAAAATATAAAATTTAATTAAATGTAAAAATCTGCATTGTACTGTTGCACTAATGTTATCATATAAATAAAAATAAAAGTAATAGTTTATAAATAAAATTTTAAAAATCATTCAAATCTATCAAAGCAAAACAAAAATACGAAATGAAAAATTCTGCATCCTACTGTTTCACTATTGTTATCATTATGATAATAACTATTATTACTATAATAATAATAGTAATAAAGTTTATAAATAAAATAAAAACTACTGATTCACTGTTTTTATAAATAAATTTATTTACAAAATACACTAAAATCACTCAAAAAACAACAAAACAAAATGCAAATCCATCAAAACAAAAAATAAAATATAATAATATATTTAAATAAATAAAACCAACAATCGTACTTTCACTTTTGTTATCATTATAGTGTAATCAAATAAAAAATTAAAATCTTTTTTTTTATATATAAAACAATTTATTCATGAAATTAATTGAAATCATTTAAACAAATAAAAAGTTAAATAATAACATAAAATGTAATTAAAAGTAAAAAAAATATATATTTTCAGTGATAATAAAGAGCATGCTACAGATGTTGTCTATTCATCACTCCTTTAAGGTCTAAGACATGCATAGAGGATACTGTACATTTTGCCTTATGAGTCGAAACCACAGGTATCTCGCACTCACCTGAAGCCGACAGTAACACAGCACGACAATGATACAAAGGAGTATCACCGTTGCGAGAATTCCTCCAGTTATAACCACAGTTCCAGCTGTCATCCGACCGGATCTCCATGAAACTCTAGATGCAAACAGACACAGAGTGAATTTCAGACCACCTGTACAAGAAAACAGGCCAAATGACCACTATGAGGGCCATTACTTTGGGTGCAATGTCTGATTGTCCGCGAGATGGCGCTGCCAAAAAAAAAAAAAAATCATCCATAGAGCCAACATAGTGTTTGAACTGCCATGTTACCCAGACAGACACATCGTCAGTGTTCAGTCCGTTAGAGGCTGTCAGTTTCATTAAGCACGTGCTGACAAAGGAAATATTGGGTCAAGCAGCACGGCAGGATTGAGTTTGACCAGCACTGCAGATTTAATTAAGGAGCTGGGCTGATGAAATGCAATCATGCAGTCGGGACTGAGAACCAGACACACCTGCTCCTCTTTCGTGGCTAGAGCGCGAGAGCTACACCTATCGCTTATATGCCCAGACACATCCGCTCGTGCTAGCGTGGGAAATTACATCTCGACTTTTTTCTCTTTCCTTCCGTTTTTTTTTTATTTTATTTTATTTTTTAAGAAAAATTAATTATAGGAGCACTAGCCATTCCATACAAGGTCACATAATAATAATTCAGTCAAATGTATTAAATACTAAAATAAAATATAAAGCATTTTTTATATATTAATTAAAAGCCTATCCCTCAATCTAACGTTTTCTATATTGTTATAAATCAAATCAAAATAAATTAAAATATAAAGTACAATATGCTATAAAAGACTTTTATGAAAATATTTCTTAAAAAAAAATGTAAAATAAGTTTCGCTGCTGTCAAATCGATTAATCGTTTGTGTTTACATCATATATGTGTGTGTACTGTGTATAATTATTATGTGTATTTGAATACACACACATACGTGTATAATTTAAGAAATATTTGCATGTATATACTGTATATATATTTATATCATTTATATTATATATAAATATAAATATTTTATAAATAAATATAAAAAAATCTTAAATATATACATGCATGTGTGTGTATTTATTTATGTACATATAATTATACACCGTACACACATATATTATGTAAACACAAACTTTTATTTTGGATGTCGCGATTAATCGATTTGACAGCACTACTATTAATATAAATAAAATGTATATATTATAAAATATATAAAATACAAATACTATAAAAATCCTTAATATCCACCATATAAATGCATTCAAATATATCGAAATACAATCATTTTAAGTTGTCATTTTTGATCAAAGCTTCTAAATGAATAAATGTAAACAAACCATAACAAACAATAAAAAAGATACTAAAAAAGCTTTTCTAAAATAATTTCTCTCAAAATAAAGCAAAAACAGAATAACATCTAACATCTAAAAATAATACAATGAAATAAAATTTAAAAACTTCTACTGTTTAGTACTGTTTACAAATAATATAAAAAACATTTAATTTTATCAGAGAAAAAACACACAGAGAGAGAGAGAAATGCATTCAAATCTATTAAAATACAATGATTTTTTAAAAACAAAAAACATCTCCGAAATCTTACAAAAATCGTTTCTTAAATTGATAAATCATCCAGATAAAGCAAAAATAATAGTAGAACAAAATGCTCAAACCTACTTCCTTGTTGTGTAGTTCTCTTCGCAATTTTCAATAAATTGCATGTGTTTTAATATCCTTCATTTGTAAATCACTTTGGATAAAAGCATCTGCTAAAAGAATGTGTAAAAGTAGATCTTTCCAGTAATATAAAGTATTTCATGAGCCTGGTGCAAAAAGCACAAGCTATAATAACTTGGTGATGATAATAACTTGTCTTGCAGTGAGCAACTCTTGACCTCCAGCCCATAAATCCAGCTCCAATAGAAGACAAACATGTGGTGCATCTTTTAGCAATTCCACTCACATACCGCGTGAACGAACAGCAGTCGGGATATTGGTCCCCTTCGGCTCAGATTATGCAGCAACAAGAACACTGAAGGGATAAGACATGCAGGTATAGCTGACACATGCATCAGTATTCGGAACCACCTGCAAAGATACTAAACTATTAATGAGCACTTTATGAATTATTATACACTGCTGCACTTCTGTGCATTTTTACAGGAACCTATAATGTGCTTAAAATGAAATGTAGCTTGACAGTTTAGTAGTGCAATTAATCTGGAGAAGTCAAGAATGAATCTAGAAACACTAGTAGAAAGGCAGCAGTTTGTGTCATTACTCATATTAATAATATGAAATATGTATAATAATATTACACTTTTTTTATATGGATGAGTATACATTTTTAAAAGTGCCTGCATATGAATTGTCTCCAGCATTAAGCTTAGAGACACACTGTGGTACTGTGTCCCAGAATGCAATGTGCTCCACTTGACCTGAAATAATAACCTGAAAAAACATACATTATTTAAAGTGCCCCATTATGCTTTTTCAAATATTACCCTTCATGTAGAGTGTAATATAGCTGTTTGTGAATGTAAAAGGTCTGCAAAGTTTCAAAGATCAAAATACATGATAAATGGAGTTATTGTCTCCTAAAAGAAAGAATCGTTTCTGAACTGCTGAAATGAGTCGTCAGCAATTCCAGCCTTATTTCCTGTTACAAACCTATGTAACAATGTTACAAATTTTTATAATGCCAGCCAGCTCTTCATTGGCTGTCTGCGAACATTAACTTTAATGTTTGAGGTTTGAGGGCGGGTCAACATGTTGAGAAAATGCTGTTTTCAGTGCTCCAAATTCACTTTACATGCACTTCCAAAGGATGAGGACTCGCGCTGGAACTGTTTTAAATTGTTTTACTCCATGGCTGAAACAAGCTTCCATATATCACTGTTTATCGAGCACTGAGGAAGCTTCCGGAGCTGTAATTCAGATATTGTATTGTTTATTGGTGTTTTGTTTCTGACATACACAGTAAGTGGTAGACCAATCACAATCGCCATCTAACAACAAACTGGGCCTTCTGACCAATCTAAGCAGAGTAGACCAATCACAACAAACTGGGCCTTCTGACCAATCAGAGTAGAGTAGACCAATCACAACAAACTGGGCCTTCTGACCAATCAGAGCAGAGTAGACCAATCACAACAAACTGTGCCTTCTGACCAATCAGAGCAGTGTAGACCAATCACAATCGCCATCTGACCAATCAGAGCAGAGTAGACCAATCACAACAAACTGTGCCTTCTGACCAATCAGAGCAGTGTAGACCAATCACAATCGCCTTCTGACCAATCAGAGCAGAGTAGACCAATCACAATCGCCATCTGACCAATCAGAGTAGAGTAGACCAATCACAACAAACTGGGCCTTCTGACCAATCAGAGCAGAGTAGACCAATCACAACAAACTGTGCCTTCTGACCAATCAGAGCAGTGTAGACCAATCACAATCGCCATCTGACCAATCAGAGCAGAGTAGACCAATCACAACAAACTGTGCCTTCTGACCAATCAGAGCAGTGTAGACCAATCACCTTCTGACCAATCAGAGCAGAGTAGACCAATCACAATCGCCATCTGACCAATCAGAGCTGAGTAGACCAATCGCAACAAACTGGGCCTTCTGACCAATCAGAGCGGAGTAGACCAATCACAACAAACTGGGCCTTCTGACCAATCAGAGCAGAGTAGACCAATCATAACAGACTGGGTCATCTGACCAATCATAGCAGAGTACACCAATCACAACAGCCTGGTCATCTGACCAATCAGAGCAGAGTAGACCAATCACAATCGCCATCTGACCAATCACAGCAGAGTACACCAATCACAAGAAACTGGACCTTCTGACCAATCAGAGCAGAGTACACCAATCGCAACAAACTGGGCCTTCTGACCAATCAGAGCAGAGTATGCTCGTGGAAAGGAGGGGTTTAGAGAGACCGAAACCCTTATTAAACGTTTCAGACACTGTTCGAATTATATTATGAAAAAATGAAAGTGTTTTTCACTTTGGTTGCATGTAAACTATTATAGGAGACTTCCAAAACAAAATTAGGAACCTTTAAAATATCATTATATGGCACTTTAACGGAAGAATGGAGGTGTTTTTACTAAAAATTAGATTTTTAAAACTATTTAAAGTAATAAAATAAAATAATGAGGTCACAATACATTTTTAAGTAACCTTATCAATATTGCACTTTTTTATGAAGACATGAATGACTTATGAATGGCCTGTACAATGTATACATATACAATATACAATACAGTATAAACAGTATGTATGCATAAATATGCAATTATCTCCGTGTTCACTTCCTGTCTCCTGTCACGTCATTCCACAATCCTTTCTTTTCTTTTCCACTATCACTAAACCGTTTTCACAAACCCGTTTTCCTGTCGGTTCTTTTGTATGATGGCATTTGCCATCACATTCATGTGATCACATCCCAGCATATTCAATAGAAACAGGGATTTTACTTTATGGTCTGTATATTTTGTATATGTCTTTTTGAGAGTGATAACGGTTAGTTCAGTTACAGCCAAAAGAGTTGTTTTTTCTTGCTGCCAGTGAACTTTCTCATAAAAGAAAGTTCATCATTCTTCAAAATGTGTAAATTCACTCACAAATTCAATTCTGTCATCATTTATTCACATTTATGTTCTTCCAAACCTATTTGACCTTTTCTTCTGTGGAGCACAAAAAGAGATATTTTGGAGAATGTTAATGCTGCTGTTTTCCATATATAGTCACCACAAGCAATCAAGCATAATAATAATAATTATTATTGTTAGAATTATTATTATTATTATTATATGCACTAGATGCTATTAGAAGTAGTAGAAGTTGTATTGATTCATTTAATTATTATTATTTTTTAAAGTATTCCTTAGTTGTTGTGAACTACATCTCATTGAGGAGGACATACTATGCAGAACTCAAACTAAATTTCCATACTCAAAAAATATATATTCACCATCCGTACTGTATGTCTGCCCTCTTAAACTTTCATATTTTGTGTCTCAGCAGGGTTTGTCAAAGGCTTGGGCTGCTTCCCCTTTCAAGAAACTGTCCAATCTCATATTTTTCGCCTGGTGTTTTTTTATGGCATTTACCTCTTTTGGCTGCCTGTAATAGATATTTTGGAAAGCGTTCATGGCTTTAAATGATTAAAGAGCAAAGTAAATATCAAATAAATCTAATATACTGTTACTTCACAAACCTGTGGACGGGTATTTCTTGTCATTGATTTTCATGAACATTTTTAATATAAATCAACTGCTGCTCCTTCTTAAAGGAACGGTTCACCTAAAAATGAAAATTATCCCATGATTTACTCACCCTCAAGCCATCCTAGGTATGTATGACTTTCTTCTCTCAGCCGAACACAATCAGAGTTATATTAAATAATATCCGGGCTCTTCCCAGCTTTGTATTGGCACTGAATAGTGCCAGAGTTTTTGAAGCTCCAAAAAGCGCATCCATCCATCATTAAAGTAAATCCAGACAACCACGGATTAATAAATGCCTTGTGAAGCAAAGCTATGGGTTTTTGTAAGAAAAATATCCATGTTTAAAACTTTATAAACTATAATCGCTGGCTTTCGACAACGGTCATATGGGTTCACGAGTCGAGTTCCTGCGTATGGATTACTTTTATGATGGATGGATGCACTTTTTTGGGCTTCAAAATTTACAATTCACTGCCATTATAAAGCTTGGAAAAGCCAGGATATGTTTTAATATAACTCCGATTGTGTTCGGCTGAAAGAAGAAAGTCATATACAACTAGATTTTGCATTAGGTTCGGATTCGCAAGTTTTTCATGCAAATTTGCCAGTTTGACCAACGAAAAGCTGCTTGGTTTGAAAGTGACTTCTGTGCGGTGTTTCATTCATCACTACACTACTGACAATAGACAATGGACATTTTTACCAGTAAAATTTCGCATAAAAGCCACATAAAAACTCTTAAGGCCCTGATATACTCACGGTGAAGTTCTTTTTCATTTTTCTCTTAGAGGTAAAAAGAAATTTGAAATACATGAGCAGCGATATACTGTTAGCAACATCCTGACACCGCTCACGCTGCTGAGAGCAGTGTTTAGATGAATATATTAATATGTGCTGCACGCTTTCCTTTCAATAACAAAATAAATTTTCACTCACGGAAGTCTGACCTTGACGGACTGACCAGAAGAAATAAACCGGAGAAGATTTTCACGTCAAAGAAGGTGGAGCCTCAGAGCCACACCTACCTATTACATCATCACCATGGACCAATGGGAGTTCGAAAGTGTTTACCAGCTAGAGCTTTGGCAAGCTGTTTCGAACACCCAAGACGAACACCAAACGAACTTCCTTTTGGCCTGATTTTGTTTGAAACGACATCACACCAGTTCGTTCTTCGATTTTGCGTGAAGTATATTGGGGCCTTTAAAATGTCATAGCAGTAGTTTCTGAGGAAACTAGTTAAAGATAGTTAAACTACATGCTTATTACTAGCTAGCTGAACATTAACATATTTCATTTTAAGCAGGGTTATCTAAAACTAAAACTGTTAAAAACATTTTTGTTGCTTGAAATAGAGCTGAAAAAATATATAAATATTAGATACTAAACTAAGCTAAACAAACATTAGCACTAAAAGCACTAAAATTATTAACTGGAAATAAATAAACTAAACTGAAATACAAACAAATTAAACCTAGTATAAAAATAAAAAAAGCGCATAAAATAAAAAATTTCACTAAAATGAAAACTGAAAATATAAAAACTAAAAACCTATTCAAAATATCAATAAAAAATATTATAGTATTAAAATTACACTGGTTTCAAGGCACAGATAAGCGAAATCCAATGAATCAATGTTTTTTCCTTAAACACCCTTTTCTTTTTTGCTACGGATCTGTTGGTTCACTATGTAGCTACGCTGAAGGAACTAAATGTGATTCGCAGACTAAGAAGTAATGTAATTTAAGTATGTAATTCTGTTATCATTATTTCCAGCTGGCTATGCACCTCTGCAAATGTACGTGTTTATGTGAAACATTATACTGTGTGTACATGGAAACTGTAATAGATAACTAAAACTCAATGGTCTTTGACAAAGACATCTGGATCATCTTGAGCATGCATCACACATCTGCCCAGTTCTGCATGTTGTGGCACGTTCGATTGCAGTTAAAGAATAAGCATGCTGTTTAAATTCAACAGTGACCTATAATGTAACAATCCATATTCTGTTCTTCCTCTCAGAGCCGTGCTCAACAGTCAGAACACATACTGTATGAGTCTATACGTCCTCTACAATCCCATCATAACTCTGCTTGTAGCCTGGGGGTCCATGTGCCTGTAACTACAGGATTTATAGAGGTTTCATATGAGAGTCCCATTCCAAGGTCAATCCCAACTGTATTAGAGAGCAGCTCCAATTCCAGACAGGTTCAAACTACTGACCTCTTATTCAGCATTTAATAAGGGACAGTGCCATTCAGAAGTGTATTTCATTTCACACGGTGTAGGCTGCTATTAGTTATGTACATCATAATATGGGTGTAGGTTTGAAAAATCATGAACAAAGAGAAAAGGGGAAAATCATTATTTAAAAAAAAAAAAAAAAAAAAAAACAACAGTTAGTAAAAATAAATTAAGAATTTATTGTATCAAAAACAATATTTGTGTTGTATCATCCTAATAGACGCCCTATAGGAGAAATGTATTATATAAATTATTCATATTTATTAATATGATTCAATAATAATAATTATAATTATTAATAATAATAACTAAATAATTAAATAAATAACAAAAAACTAAATAACTAAACCGATCTGTATAAAAATAGAATTTAATTTTGATCTATGTTATAAATATTATTTAATACATATTTATATATTTTATTTTAATATTAAATGCTTTAATGTATAATTTTTCTTCAAAATTATTAATATTTATATTTCAATAATTCATTATTATAATTAATTTTAATAATAATTTACATTGGAAAAAATAATAAAACTAAACCAGTCCCTGTGGAATAAAATTTTTATGTATTTTATAAATATTATTTAACTACATATTTATTTATTTTATATTAATATTAAATGCTTTAAGTGTTTTTAATACAATCCAAAGAAAATGCCACATTTTACAGGCAAGATTGTCTCAGAATAGTAGTTATTTGGTGGTATAATATCTGGCTCTCAATATTAGTTGTTGTCTCTATTATGAACTGGCTTTAATTCCTTTTTACTACACTGTCTACAGAGGGCTGGGAAGCAGATCACTGCATTAACCAATTTCCAACCTCTAGAGTCCATAAACCAACTCAGTGTATATGCCAGCAAAATTACCTTTGTAAGACTGATATCTTGCTACAACACATGTAACTCAGTGAATGGAATATGAACTCACTTTTTACATAGCATTTACATAATAACTGTGCAGTCTGAATCAGTCTGTAACTAAAGAATTATTTATTATCTATTTCATAAATAGTTTTAAATGAGTGATGTTATCTTGTAAAGCAATCAACTTAGATTACAAGTGGTCATGCATCATTGTAATCAGCTACAGCATTTTCAAATGAGACAGTCACTGTTTTTGCAGAATCACAACTGCTCAATAATTCAAAATAGCACTCCAACAACAATATTCTTCCATCACCGGGCAGTTTTGGTCATGTATATATGAGCTCACACGACCCTGTGGAAAAGCTCTTATTCCCCTGTGTTATCTGACAGAACGCATTTGTGCTTTGGTTGGCCACAAAACCCAGATGCAATCAGCAGACTCCTTTGAGATTAGTGCAAAGAGGGATGTACAGCCAAATTATGTGACATGTAATCATAAAAAATATAACATAGGGATATAAATAGGGATTAAACCCCACTGTTTGGATGTAGGACATGATAAACCTTGAAATAACATTTTTATCAGATTTAGGATTAAGTTTAGGTTTAGGGTCTGAGTTATACACGTAAGAAGCCGTGGTTTAAGGCCTGTTCACACCAAGAACGATAACTATAACAATAACTATAAAGATAACTATATTAGCGTACACACCAGCAGACAATATCGTTCTGTTTATTCTAAGTGCGCGCTTGTCTGTCACTTTAAATGCTCGAGCTCGTTACAGCAGGATGGATTCTGATTGGCTGTCAGTGTTTTTATCGTTCATCAGCTGAATAAAATCGTTCTGAAAGTGATTCCAACGATATCGTTTCTCTGTGTCGTTATCGTTATAGCTGTGGTGTGAACTCTGCTATTCTTACTGAGAAGAACGATTTTTAGAACTATCTTTATCTTTATAGTTATTGTCCTTGGTGTGGGCCTTTACAGTGCTAAGGGGCGTTATTAGGCATGACGTGAAGCAAAAAGTGCCTAACACCCTATGGGTGAATTTAGCTGTTATAAATTCACAGTAAATCACGGCTTCACGGGGCTTATAAAACGGTTATTCCACATACCTGTCAAGGTTTCATAAAATAAACACACAGACACAATATATGTAATGCTAATTTGAAAAAAATATTATTCTTCCGCCAAGCAAAGTAGTTCTTCAGAAGCGGAATGGTTGCAAAGCAACACACAGACGCAGTGGTGTAGTAATACTGGTGTAATGCGGTCACAAGTGAATGTTTGAGTTTGTAGCGTAATTTACAACGGTTTCGAACGCTGCTCAAGCTCAACCAATCAGAATCAAGGACCGAAACTATCAGTTGTATAAAAGTCTTTTCCCTCTGATGTTCAAAAGGATAATGTCCTAATGTTCAGGATAATGTCCTACTAACTGTAAAACCACTATCACCATAAACCACTATAAACACAAGAAAAGATTTGGTCTTCAGAAGTTTCTCTTTCTTAAACCACATATCAGTTACAGAGTTGTAACGCTTTTTACTAAGTCGTTTTCTCTATAGGCACAACGTCTTAACTACAAAATAGCTGAACTTTCCCTATTAGTGAAAAGTAGTTATTAAACACGTTACCTTTTTCTTCTTTTTGTGGGGAAAAAAATTGGGTACTTTTCAGGGGTTTCGCGGTTTTTGGGGATATTTTCGAGACAAACAAAATCGCGAATGGTTGCCATGATTACATCCGCAGGCAAACGCGACTAGTTTGCGAGCGAATATTTAGCAAAATATCAACTTGTAATGTAACGTTAACTTTATTACATGTGACAACCTGCTCCGTGAAGACATGAAAAAATACATTTGTCCTTATTATGCTTCCTTATAAAGTTGATTTTTGTTTAAATATGTCGCTGCATTGTGTTTTGTTCTGTCTAGCAATATCCAACTCTATGAACTACAACCATACAAGACCAGGTACCAGACAAAACACATATGTGTAATTTGCAATTTTTACCCAAATAAAGTAGGTAATAATAATAATAATAATATCAATTAATACCAATTTCACACAAATTACTATATAAAATTATTCCATCAAATTAATTTGGAAGAAACAGTTTTTGTCGAGTATTCTAAGAAATTGTATTTTAAGAAAAATACAAATAAAACACAAATGAACAAGAACCAGGATCTGAAGACAAACCCAATCCTACCTTCACTGAATGTCTGTATGTTTGGAGAGAGGTCTGGAGACGAACGCTCGATCACACCATCTCTCATCCGATTATCGCCACACAAAAGGGCTAAAAACTTGTTCTCCAGACCTTAAATCTGTCGGGCCACATGTTTAGATTTCTCAAGCTTGCGGTAATGCCCATGCGAGCACAACAGAAACAGCGAAAGGAGGAGTTACTCCCTTCGCGTGGAGAGAGAGACTGGAGGAGACGCGCGCGCACTGAGATGAAGCAGATGATGGATAGGCTACTCTATAAAGGTCAGAAGCGATCATATATCAGGCAGAGAAGATTTACTAAAATGTTATTGGAAAGTCTCAAATGTATCATAAAACCTAGATTATGTTTTTAATTAGAATTTATTTAAGCAATATTACATATAGTAAGAGCGTTGTTGCTCCGTGTATCGCGGCCGTGTTGATATCGACTGTATTAATAAACAAATCATTCCAATTGAGTAATTTACGTTTCGGACAAATGTTCGTTAGTCTGTTTGAATATTTATTCTGACAAGTTCCAAAAGCTGCCAAATCGTCAAGTTTTGCGCGCTCCCAAGCAATGCATACATTGAAAGCCTGAATGGAATACGTATGTAAGTGGAACGGACTCAAAGCGTTCCATAACCACTCCAGTTGTAGATCCAGTCCGTGACCATTATTATTTTTTTATATATTTGATTTTGACCTAATTGTTTTGAAATCAATATACAAAACTGCGTAACTGAATTTTGACTCAAAACCTAGTTACTGAGGTATACCTTGTGATAACTAGTCTTCTGTAGTTAATAAGCCCACATATTGACTCTTTTCCAGAGTACCACAGGAAAACCAGGGGGTATGAGAACAACATCTCTATGGTAACCAGCGGCATCTTGGCAGGGAAAATGACTGTGTGGGTCAGTTAAGCAGGGTAATATGATTTGCCATGCAGCAGTGTGCTTTAATTCGATCCCTATCAGAGCTCCCTTCCCTCCTGCATTCGTACAAAGACCCTCCTAATGGCATAAATTACTGCGTCATCCGGCTCGTGAGAAATGCATGTCTCCAAATGCTCTTAAAGTATATCAGTAAACGGTTTTTAAGTTTCAGGACACAAAAACAACCATAAAACAATCCGTTTGGTAATGCTAATGGAACAGACATTTTTGTTTTGATGCCCCATAGCGGCATAATAGAATACTGAGATATGATGTGAAATATAAAGTTCTTATGTAATTTTTATGGTTTGTCACATGGATATGAGCATACTAGCAATGCTCAAACAAACAAAAGTGTCACCACCAAAAGTGGCTCACTGCCTTGTTTTGCTTATCTAGTTCATCTTCCATTATTGGAGCTGGCAGAGGTTAGCAAAAGATATTAGAATTCATCAGCTGTGGCAAAGCGTATTATAAGCTTGAAGGAACAGGGAGCAGAAAGGCCTAGACTGCTTTTTGACTGCATGCGATTTGATTTTATGCTCAGTATTCAGTAAAATAGTGAAAAAATGCTGACATGCATTACATTTCGTAATACTAACCAGTTAATGGAAATGCAATCAGACTATTCATGAAAGTAATCACCTGTTCCTTTGTTCGTGAACCATTTCAAATGAATATATTTAACAGACAGAAGAAGGGTCCTAAACCATATTTAGGGAGCTTTTGACTTGGGTCAAGAAGGAAACACCTATAAAAACCTTATCAACCACTGTACCATTGCAGAAGGATGTTTTGCACTGGAAGAAAAAGATTCTCTATTTATGAGATTAAGTCAATTATGACAAGTTGAAATTGAGAAGAAAATTACGAGAAAAACTTGAAATTAAGTCATAATTATGAGATAAAAAGTCTTATGACATGTCAGAATTTTGGCATAATAATGACTTACAGTATATCATGACAAGTCATAACTATGAAAGAAAAAATAGAAATTATGACATACTAAGTTGTAATTATGAGAAAGTCAAAATCATGGCATAAAGTCAACTATGACAAATCGAAATTAAGATAAAAAAGACAAAATTATGAGATAAAAAGTTGAAATTATGACAGTCATGAGATAAAATGTCAATTTACAAGTCAAAATGGACAAGTCATGACTTATGACATAAGTCATAACTATGAAATAAAAAGAAATAAAAATAGAAATAATGACAAAGTCATGATTATGAGATAAAAGTAAAATTGACAAGTCATAACTATGAAATAAATAGTAATGATGACATACTAAGTTGTAATTATGAGATATAGTCCAAATCATGGCATAAAGTCAACTATGACAAATCGAAATTAAGATACAAAGACAAAATTATGAAATAAAAAGTTGAAATTATGAGTCATAATTAGATAAGTCAATTATGACAATTGTGACATCATAATTATGAAATAAAAAGTCAAAATTGACAGATAATTTGTCAATTATGACAAGTCGAAATATTTTTTTAAATTATGACTTTTTAATCTCAACTTTTTGTCAATTAATTAATTTTTGTCAAAATTTGTCATAAATATGATTTACTAAAGTACGATTTATTTTCTTAATAAAGAATTGAAATGGACACAAAAAGTCAAAATTTACCAAAACATGTTTTTTCTTATGTGGCGGAAATGGGCTTCCATTCTCAGAAAAGTGTGTTTCTTCAATTAAACTTCATTAGCTTAGTGTCCAATGCTAATTTGGTTTCTGCAACATTCAGCTTTCTTTTCCCCCAGTTTAAATGAGGTAATATTCTTCCCTTCTCCAGCTGGGCTTGTTAAGATACCAGGCCTCTTGAAGAAAGCTCATTAAGATGCCATTAACAGTAATTGGACCAAACAAGGAAGATTCAGGACTGGCTGAGTGCTGCCAACCTACACCCTTTCCTTGGCCGCTGTTTATACGGCATGTTATGGATGCACTTGGTTACATGACATCCTGTTTGAGTAATTTAATATTTCAACATGTTCAGTGGAGCATGCATCCTCCCACGGAGAATGTTGGGTCAAACTAAATATGCCAAAATACGGAAAACAAGTTACAAGAGTGGGCGGAATTGATCGAAGGCACGTAAAGTACAAACCCGATTCCAAAAAAGTTGGGACACTGTACAAATTGTGAATAAAAACAGAATGCAATGATGTGGAAGTTTCAAATTTCAATATTTTATTCAGAATACAACATAGATGACATATCAAATGTTTAAACTGAGAAAATGTATCATTTTAAGGGAAAAAGAAGTTGATTTTAAATTTCATGGCATCAACACATCTCAAAAAAGTTGGGACAAGGCCATGTTTACCACTGTGTGGCATCCCCTCTTCTTTTTATAACAGTCTGCAAACGTCTGGGGACTGAGGAGACAAGTTGCTCAAGTTTAGGAATAGGAATGTTGTCCCATTCTTGTCTAGTACAGGCTTCTAGTTGCTCAACTGTCTTAGGTCTTCTTTGTCACATCTTCCTCTTTATGATGCGCCAAATGTTTTCTATGGGTGAATGATCTGGACTGCAGACTGGCCATTTCAGTACCCGGATCCTTCTTCTACGCAGCCATGATGTTGTAATTGATGCAGTATGTGGTCTGGCATTGTCATGTTGGAAAATGCAAGGTCTTCCCTGAAAGAGACGACGTCTGGATGGGAGCATATGTTGTTCTAGAACTTGGATATACCTTTCAGCATTGATGGTGCCTTTCCAGATGTGTAAGCTGCCCATGCCACACGCACTCATGCAACCCCATACCATCAGAGATGCAGGCTTCTGAACTGAGCGCTGATGACAACTTGGGTTGTCCTTGTCCTCTTTAGTCCAGATGACATGGCGTCCCAGTTTTCCAAAAAGAACTTCAAATTTTGATTCGTCTGACCACAGAACAGTTTTCCACTCTGCCACAGTCCATTTTAAATGAGCCTTGGCCCAGAGAAAACGCCTGCGCTTCTGGATCATGTTTAGATATGGCTTCTTTTTTGACCTATAGAGTTTTAGCCGGCAACGGCGAATGGCACGGTGGATTGTGTTCACCGACAATGTTTTCTGGAAGTATTCCTGAGCCCATGTTGTGATTTCCATTACAGTAGCATTCCTGTATGTGATGCAGTGCCGTCTAAGGGCCCGAAGATCACGGGCATCCAGTATGGTTTTCCGGCCTTGACCCTTACGCACAGAGATTGTTCCAGATTCTCTGAATCTTTGGATGATATTATGCACTGCAGATGATGATAACTTCAAACTCTTTGCAATTTTTCTCTGAGAAACTCCTTTCTGATATTGCTCCACTATTTTTCGCCGCAGCATTGGGGGAATTGGTGATCCTCTGCCCATCTTGACTTCTGAGAGACACTGCCACTCTGAGAGGCTCTTTTTATACCCAATCATGTTGCCATTTGACCTAATAAGTTGCAAATTGGTCCTCCAGCTGTTCCTTATATGTACATTTAACTTTTCCGGCCTCTTATTGCTACCTGTCCCAACTTTTTTGGAATGTATAGCTCTCATGAAATCCAAAATGAGTCAATATTTGGCATGACATTTCAAAATGTCTCACTTTCAACATTTGATATGTTATCTATATTCTACTGTGAATAAAATATAAGTTTATGAGATTTGTAAATTATTGCATTCCTTTTTTATTCACAATTTGTACAGTGTCCCAACTTTTTTGGAATCGGGTTTGTAAAACAAAGCAGGGGTGTTGGAAAACCACTGATTGTATTTTGTACAATGTTGCGAGTTTCTCTAAACATGGTAATGGTAAGATGAACGCATCGGAAGCATGTCCACACGTATCAGAAAAGAAAGTTTGACATTGCCTTGCGTTCACAGGTCTAGAGCGGCTAATTTTCTGCGAAAGGTCCCAGAAAAGCAGTTGGAGCCAGTAAGTTTGTCTGTAAACTGCACTCATTTAAATACAATGACTCCAAAAAAGTATTCAGACACTTATGTCACACCTAAAATGATATTAAATGCAAAACATCAATTATCACAAAATAAACAGACACAATTTTCAGTGTATCCTCCTTATTTATCACATTTTCTTCTTTATAAAACATTTTTTTTGATAAAAAAAAAAAAAAAAATTCTGAATTGAACACTGAACAAGCAACTTAAAACAAACAAATGTCCAATTTGGTCCATAGTGCAAACATAAAAACATACAAAACTTTAGCATTGTGTATGCAAATACATAAAAATAAAGTACGATCTGCTGCTGGAGAGACATTATGATAAAACAAACAAGAAATATATTTGCTCTGACATTTCCTCCGCTGCTTTTATTATATCATTTGATATATTTTTAGGATGTTGCAGCCAAAGAAACGAAAGAACAAAAGTTATTGAACATAACGAAAGGCCAAAGTTTGAAACCAACACGCACCGCTTGTGGCTGGTCAGACTTTGTTGTTGGAGCGCCAGTGTAGGATGTTGGCTCCGGCAGACAGGCGCGCAGCTGGTGTCAGAGCTAACGGAGATGTGTGCTGCCGGAGCGGAGTGTTTGGACCAGGTCCCACATGGACTGGACTGCTGAAGAAATGCATCATGAGGTGGGAAAATGGGGGCTGGACCGGATAGACGGGTACACCTGGAAAAACAAGGAAAACTGAGTGGTGAATTGTATCAAGTCAAAGCGAAGAGAGTAGATTCAAATTTCACGTGAAAACAAATTCTAACCCATTATATCCTGTCCTTTCTAAATAGCCCAAAATAAATGTGACCAAAGCCCAAAGATATTGCTAAACAATATATAAATGGTACAAATACATTTTATAAATTTTTACAGTGTGTTTTATATATATATATATCTCACACCGGTCAGACATAACATTATGACCACCTTCCTAATATACTTCCATTACTCCGTGGTCCAGTTCTGATGCTCACGTGCCCACTGTTGGCGCTTTCGGCGGTGGACCGGGGTCAGCATGGGCACCCTGACTGGTCTGTGGCTATGCAGCCCCATACGCAACAAACTGCCATGCACTGTGTATTCTGACACCTTTCTATCAGAACCAGCACTAACTTCTTGAGCATGGAAGAAGGTGGTCTGGTCTGATGAATCATGTTTTCTTTTACATCACGTGGATGGCCGGGTGCGTGTGCATCGCTTACCTGGGGAACACATGGCACCAGGATGCACTATGGGAAGAAGGCAAGCCGGCGGAGGCAGTGTGATGCTTTGGGCAATGTTCTGCTGGGAAACTTTGGGTCCTGCCATCCATGTGGATGTTACTTTGACACGTACCACCTACCTAAGCATTGTTGCAGACCATGTACACCCTTTCATGGAAACGGTATTCCCTGGTGGCTGTGGCCTCTTTTCGCCACAAAGCAAAAATGGTTCAGGAATGGTTTGAGGAGCACAACAATGAGTTTGAGGTGTTGACTTGGCCTCCAAATTCCCCAGATCTCAATCCAATCGAGCATCTGTGGGATGTGCTGAACAAACAAGTCCGATCCATGGAGGCCCTACCTCGCAACTTACAGGACTTAAAGGATCTGCTGCTAACATCTTGGTGCCAGATACCACAGCACACCTTCAGGGGTCTAGTGGAGTCCATGCCTCGACAGGTCAGGGCAAAAGGGGGACCAACACAATATTAGGAAGGTGAACATAATGTTATGCCTGATCGGTGTGTGTATATATATATATATATATACACACACACACACCGATCAGGCATAACATTATGTTCACCTTCCTAATATTGTGTTGGTCCCCCTTTTGCCCTGACCTGTCGAGGCATGGACTCCACTAGACCCCTGAAGGTGTGCTGTGGTATCTGGCACCAAGATGTTAGCAGCAGCAATTATAAAATGTATTTGTATATACCATTTATATATTATACCAAATATATATTGCAACAGTACTACTACTAAAATAATAATTAGTAATATTTAATAAATATAAATAATTGGAAAAGAAATTATATTTAGTAAATTAAGATTTTTTGCTTTGTGACAGTAGTGATGTGCTTTACCTGGATAGATGCAGTTGATCTGGATCGGGCCAGGGGTGTGGGGGCTGGTGCATGTGGTTGAGACGGGCTGTGGTTTAGCTGGAGACACACACATCTGCAGTTCACTCACTGTTGCTTGAACAGGTGGAGGAGTAGACACAATCTCAGGCTATGTAAAAAAAAAAAAAAAAAACATTGTAGAATTGAAAATAAACAAAGACAGTTGCTTTACTGTTTCAACCGCCATCTTTCTTACCACAAGGGTCACTGGGAATTTCTAAAGACAGAGGTGTTGATAGTCCCCAAGGCCTGTAGGCCAAAATGTGTGTCACACCTTTAGTACAGTGGGGGAAGTTGTAATTATCTGATTGGTCAGTTTGAATGTCTCACATTTGGGTTTTAGTCACATGGTCAAGGAAGGGATAAAAGAATATTGCAACTGTTGCTCTCGCTCTGTTATTCTCTGACTCTCTCTTTTCTTGGGCCCTGCTCTCTGGCTCTTCTTTTCACTGGGGCTTCTTTGCTCTGGCTCTTTCCCTCTTCTCGTTTCTGAAAACGTTCTCCCTATCTCCTGCCCTCTTTCTATCCATAAGGTAACATTCTATACATGCTGGGTACAATTAATGGTATAAGTTTTTATCATCTCATACATCTATTTTAAGTGTAACCATAACCAGAAATTGTAATTTAACCCATTCAATTACAAATGATGTGCTAACTAGTTTTGATTTGGTATTAACTTTGAAGTGCTACCTATTGCAATACAATATCATCACACTATAGCAACACTCTCCCACAGCTATTGTAACTGCGCTTATTTCCGTCGTTGGTATAAGTAGCAGTGGGTGGTAATAAACAAATTCCTGATGGTAAACTGATGCCCCCTTCTATTTCTGACGTACTTCAAGCACTCGTGCAACTTCTGATATGAAGAACAAGTGGATTTGACACAGTCGCTTTGTTGCGTCCGGTGTGGACAGCTTCTAGCTGTTGTGGCACGACAACGGTCACGTACGGTGAAGACACAGTGTAATGTGGCCATTTAGATAATTACATTTTTTTTTTAATTGTTTAAAGTACCACCTCAATTCAAAGGTGCAGTATGTAACATTGACAGCTAGTGGTTGAAATGGGTACTGCAGTCCAAATTCAAAATATTGGAGAGAGAAACGTAACATGTTTCCTGAATATCTGCAAGCATATTGTTGTATTTATGCTTTAGTAGTCAAAAAAATACATACAGCACCATAAAGCTGAAGTGAGTAATTTTTGCCTTTCTAGCATAACCAAACAACATTTTCGAGAAAAAAAAACTCAATCAAACAGGTTTCCATCAGTCATTATTCAAACAATCAGATAGCCCCGTCCCAAACTCACACCACTGGTTGAGCCACTGTTAGGTTGGGCTGTCAGAATAGAGTGGTGCAGGGATATATATTTGTAGGCCAACCCAGAAGTTCACATCACCCTGTTTCCCTCCACAAAACCCAATAGGATTTTTCCATTGGCTTTTGGATTATTGCAGAAAATTAGGTCTGTGACTAACAAAAGCTTATTATTCTTACATGTTTTGTTCATTGTGATAATCTTCACAAATGAACACATCTTTTATGAATTTTTATTAGTACTTATAAAGCACATATTAATGCATGGCCATATTCTACATCCCTTAATCCTACCCAATACCTAAACTTAACTATTAATAAACAGTAATTAGAAGTGTACTGAGGCAAAAATGATAGTTAATAGTTAGTTAGTGAGAATTGGACCCTAATCTAAAGTGTGACCAAAGTCTTCATTAAAAAAAAATTTAAATAATAAATATTAAGCATTTTATTTCAAAATATTTTCAATAACAACAATACAATATTTTAGCACTTATTTTAACATCATAAAAAGAAATAGCAACTGCATATGTATACGCTTGATTCTGAAATTTCATCCTGCAAATAGCTGAAAATGACTATTGCACGTCTCTTGTAGAAACTTGCCTTTTCCGATGAACCGTTCAGTTGAATGATTAAGCAGATGAACCTCTGCAGAGAGGCTAATTAACACTCTCATCTAATCAGCGCACAATTAAGATCAACTGCCTTCCCAAAAGGCTCAGCGGGAGAACGGGGCTGTAATGGGGAACAATGCGTCAGGAGATTAAATCTCCAGACACACAGCACCTCATGTCATTCTGAGCGACGACTGTGTGCTAAAAGCTGTGACTGTGAGGAATGAAAGGCTGAAGCCTGGAGGTTTATTCATGAGCAGATTTTACCTCAGTTTTTACCTCAAAAACATTTGACACTCAAAAGCTGCCATGTCATGCCTATTGTGGACGAGATGGCGTTCTTACTTTCAATTCGTCTTCTGTCTTGACGTCAGGTTCGTGTTTCATCTTATCCGTTTTGTCCTCTGCTGTCCACCAATGATCCCATTTACTGCAACATAATGGGTCTTTACCGTGCAGAGCCTCAAATGGATTTACTTTGTCCCTCTGAAAGAAAATGTGATGTTTAAAGAAATGAATCCAAAATATTATTGTAAATATGTGGAATACGACTCACTTCAGCCGCAGTGTTGACGTCAGGAACATTTATACACTCGAGGGCAGGAAGGTCCAGGTTTGGGTCCACATCAATGGAGAAGTTGGTTTCTCCACTTTCAGAGCTGGAACCCTGGAAGGAACAAACCAGTTCAAATGAGTTCAAAATGAGCACTCGCAAATTACTTTGAACATTTGACCACAATCTTTATTAGAAAGTTACTTCAATATAATAGATTGTTTAAATTAAATTGTCACAACTGCTTGTCTCACATTTGGAAGTTGTTTAGATTTGCTAAATAAACAAATGCTAATCAAACAGATCTTCTGAATTCCTTGTAAAGTTGCTCGTAATTTTGCCAGAATTCCATGTGGCAACACATATAAGAAACAGAAACATGTTTTGTAAAACAGCTAAATAATTCAATTTGCTAAAAATACATGTAAAATAATAAAATATAAATATTTTAATAAAAATAATTGCAAAGTACAGTTTCATTGCCTGTAAAAAAATATTTAAGGTCTGTAAATTCTCAAAAAGTGGATTTCAAACTCATGGAAAACATATACAACAACAAATATCAGTAAATTACAAAACATACACATTCTGAACTTATTCATATTTTCTTTCACATATTCAAATATTATTATATATTATAAATATTATGTAGAACATTAATCATGACACATATATAAAAGTATATAAAAATGTATTATATTGTTAAAACATTATATATAAATATTTAGCTTGACACTATCTGCCAACATATGTGATTTACCCCCCACTTTCAATTCTTTTACTTCAATGAAAGGTTAGATTTTTGTGAATTTTTGAACAAAAGATCAAAAGGATAAACAATGCAGATTTATTTTTTACAGCCATATTTGATCATATTTACCAGGGGTGCCAATAATTCTGACCACCACATATACACATATATATATACATATATATATATATATATACATATATATATATATATATACACACACACATATATATATATATATATATATATATATATATATATATATATATATATATATATATATATATATATATATATACACACACATATATATATATATATATATATATATATATATATATATATACACACATATACACACACACACATTATGAAATAAATGCTTTTCTCCAAAACACATTGGCCACAATTATTGGCACCCCTAGAATTTTTTATGAGTAAAATATCTCTGAAGTATACTCCCATTAATATTTACATTTTTAGCACACCAGGGTGACTAGGAACATGAAATTGTCCAGCTATGATGTCTTGTTCCACAGGAGTATAAATATGAGGAAACACAAAGGCCAAATTCCCTTAATCATTCATCACAATGAGTAAAGCCAAAGAATATAGTTCTGATGTGCAGCAAAAGATTGTTGAGCTTCACAAAATAGAAAGTGGCTGTAGGAAAATAGCTAAAGCATTGAAAATTCCCATTTCCACCATCAGGGCAATAATTAAGAAGTTCCAATCAACTAAAGATGTTACGAATCTGCCTGGAAGAGGACGTGTGTCTATATTGTCTTAATGCACGGCGAGGAGGAAAGTTTGAGTGGCCAAAGACTCTCCAAAGATCACAGATGGAGAATTGCAGAGATTAGTTGAGTCTTGGGGTCAGAAAGCCTTAAAAAATAATAATAATAATAATAATAACAATAATAATAATAATTAAAAAAAAAAAAAAAAAAAAAAAACAACAACAACAACAACATCAAACAACCCCTACATCACCTCATGTTGTTTGGGAGGGATTCAAGAAAATCCTTCTTGCTCATCCAGAAACAAACTCAGCACATTCAGTTGTCAGACATGACTGGAAATTCAAAAGGGACCTGGTTCTGTGGTCAGATGAAACTATAAAAAGAGCTTTTTGGCAGCAAATCCACCAGATGGGATGGGTAATTCTGACCACCACTATATATATATATATATATATATATATATATATATATATATACATATACACACACACACACATATACACATATATATATATATATATACATACATACATACATACATACATATACATACACACACATATATACATACCATATAAAAAAATGACTATTATAAATATTAAAATGTATTTTATTCATTTATTTTAATTATATAAAATAAAAGGAAAAACAAATAACTTGTGTTACTTATTTGAAAAAGTAAGATATTTTGTTGCAAGTTTAAAAGTAATGCGTTACGTTACTTGAAAAAAGTAATCTGATTACATAACTCGTATTACCCCCAAAACTGGCTATATTTTAACATTTTTTAACATTAGATTTTGCTGCAACGTGTAAGCAGAAACCTTGCATATGAATTTGCTTATTAACTAATGTAGAGATGTGCACGATAATTATTTTTGTAAAACTGACAAATTCTGCACCTGAGCAAAAACTGAAATACGTCCCTTAAACAGCACCCATAGGACCCATAATATTCCTCTATTTACAGCCTCAGCAGACAGACCTGCCTTCCATCGGCCCAGTTGAAGAGCACTGTAATTCACAGAGAGCTTGGGCAGGCAGGCTTACGGCCCATACACACAATACATGACACTAGTTGCTTGATTAAAGGTACCGATTGAGAGGATCTTGGAGAGCCATTTCCTTGAGAGTGGATCTCTATGTCTGGAGAAGGACGTGAGAGACTAGATGTGGAGGGTGTGAGAGACTCCTTTACATCCTCGAGCTGATCCTCTCCGAGGTAAGACGTCAATGGATTGAACTGCCCTGACACCTAAAAAAACCAAATGAGAAGAAACAAGCAACCACTGGAGATCAGATTTTGATCAGGTTTTATGGTAAGTGGGTCTAAATGAAGATTTGTGTCCAGACCAATCCATAAGCGGTAGTGCAGGGAAGGGCGTGGCCCTCTTTCTGTAGGGCGGAGTGAACGTAAACATCCTCCTCCGTGTTTGTGTCGCACAGGAAGAGCAACAGGAAGTTGTCCTGGTAGCTGTGAATGGCGGCCACCAGAGTGCGCTCACAGCACATCCTCTGGAAAGAACTGATTGCACATTGAGTCCAAATGCTCTGAGAAGAAAGACAAGACATGAACCAGACAACATCAGTAGAACAACACAACATACAACACCACAACTGTAGTCAGATTCACAAATAAATGACTCTTGTGAGGTGGATCTTTTAATGAATCGTTCAAAAAGACTCATATGCTGCATCTGAAATCGAATACTTCGTTACTATTGTATGCAAATAGTATTATTTTTAGTTTTCATTTTATTTTTACTTTAAGTTTTGGTAATTTTGTCATGTGTTTTTGTCATTTGTTACTTTGTATTATATTTTTATTTTAGGTGAATCAGTTACATTTTTTATTTAATTTTAGTACTTTTAGTACATTTTTAATTTAATTTAATTTCAAGTTTTTGAGTAATATTTATATTTTATTTGAGCTTTATTTCAATTAACAAAAACTATTTTTAATAGTTTTAGTTAACAATAACATCACTTCTTACCGTGATGGGCCTAACTCCAGCTAACATTGCTGGGACAGCCTGAGCCGGGAGGTCAGCATAACAAGCCCTGGAAAGATTTTCAGCAGAGATACAAACATATATGTCCTGAACAAATGTATGGCAAAATCATGTTTACAGCATGTTTAATTTATACTACTACAAATTTGATTTAGAACAAATGATGAATTTACTTGAGAAATCTGAGGCTGTTTCGTTCCACTTTTGTGATGTCTCCAAAGTCGACGTAGTACACCTTTACTTCAGTTTCACTGAACACCTCATGGATCACCACCCGATAGAACCACATGTCTCTTGGGGCCACACAGCACACCTGACCCGGCCGCACATAAGCATCAGGCAGGCGGTATCTCTCTGCCACATCTGGGTAGGAGTAACAGCTCCTGGAAACAGGCGTTGGGCATGATCAGAATGACACACTACTCAATCCCAAATAATAATGAAATTAGCCGGCATCAAGTCAGCGAGATACCTCATTTCAATCATCATGTTCTCCAGGGCTCTGGCCTCCTTGTTTTGGCTGAAGCGGATGTAGAAGTGGCTGGGGGACTCGGTCTGCTCCACCAGGACTGGCACCAGCTCTCTCTCCATCCTACGATTGGGCGGCTTCAGCTTCTGGCAGCGCACCGCGTCTGGAGGGACCGCTGAGACATGACTCACCATCAACTCTGGGAAAAGATCCTCCATCTACGACAAACAGCCACACACGAGTTGTGTGTAATGTCACATTACATTTTATTAAATATACACAATACTTACACATATGTATTCCACACCTCATTCATAATATTATTTATATATATATATATATATATATATATATATATATATATATATATATATATATATATATATATATATATATATACACATATACACACACACACACATACATACAGTAGGGAGAACAAGTATTTGATACACTGCCGATCTTACAAAGCATGTAGAGGTCTGTAATTTTTATCATAGGTACTCTTCAACTGTGAGAGACGGAATCTAAAACAAAAATCCAGAAAATCACATTGTATGATTTTTAAATAATTAATTTGCATTTTATTGCATGACATAAGTATTTGATACATCAGAAAAGCAGAACTTAATATTTGGTACAGAAACCTTTGTTTGCAATTACAGAGATCATACGTTTCCTGTAGTTCTTGACCAGGTTTGCACACACTGCAGCAGGGATTTTGGCCCACTCCTCCATACAGACCTTCTCCAGATCCTTCAGGTTTCGGGGCTGTGTCTGGGCAATATGGACTTTCAGCTCCCTCCAAAGATTTTCTATTGGGTTCAGGTCTGGAGACTGGTTAGGCCACTCCAGGACCTTGAGATGCTTCTTACGGAGTCACTCCTTAGTTGCCCTGGCTGTGTGTTTCGGGTCGTTGTCATGCTGGAAGACCCAGCCACGACCCATCTTCAATGCTCTTACTGAGGGAAGGAGGTTGTTGGCCAAGATCTCACGATACATGGCCCCATCCATCCTCCCCTCAATGCGGTGCAGTCGTCCTGTCCCCTTTGCAGAAAAGCATCCCCAAAGAATGATGTTTCCACCTCCATGCTTCACGGTTGGGATGGTGTTCTTGGGGTTGTACTCATCCTTCTTCTTCCTCCAAACACGGCGAGTGGAGTTTAGACCAAAAAGCTCTATTTTTGTCTCATCAGACCACATGGCCTTCTCCCATTCCTCCTCTGGATCATCCAGATGGTCAATAGGCAAACTTCACATGGGCCTGGACATGCGTTGGCTTGAGCAAGGGGACCTTGCGTGCGCTGCAGGATTTTAATCCATGACGGCGTAGTGTGTTACTAATGGTTTTCTTTGAGACTGTGGTCCCAGCTCTCTTCAGGTCATTGACCAGGTCCTGCCGTGTAGTTCTGGGCTGATCCCTCACCTTCCTCATGATCACTGATGCCCCACGAGGTGAGATCTTGCATGGTGCCCCAGACCGAGGGAGATTGACCGTCATCTTGAACTTCTTCCATTTTCTAATAATTGCGCCAACAGTTGTTGCCTTCTCACCAAGCTGCTTTGCCTATTGTCCTGCAGCCCATACCACCCTTGTGCAGGTCTACAATTTTATCCCTGATGTCCTTACACAGCTCTCTGGTCTTGGCCATTGTGGAGAGGTTGGAGTCTGTTTGATTGAGTGTGTGGACAGGTGTCTTTTATACAGGTAACGAGTTCAAACAGGTGCAGTTAATACAGGTAATGAGTGGAGAACAGGAGGGCTTCTTAAAGAAAAACTAACAGGTCTGTGAGAGCCGGAATTCTTACTGGTTGGTAGGTGATCAAATACTTATGTCATACAATAAAATGCAAATGAATTATTTAAAAATCATACAATGTGATTTTCTGGATTTTTGTTTTAGATTCCGTCTCTCACAGTTGAAGTGTACCTATGATAAAAATTACAGACCTCTACATGCTTTGTAAGTACGAAAACCTGCAAAATCGGCAGTCTATCAAATGCTTGTTCTCCCCACTATATATATATATATATATATATATATATATATATATACACACATACATACATACACACACACATACACACAGAACAAAATGATAAACGCAACACTTTTGTTTTTGCCCCCATTTTTCATGAGCTGAACTCAAAGATCTAAGACTTTTTCTATGTACACAAAAGGCCTATTTCTCTCGAATATTGTTCACAAATCTGTCTAAATCTGTGTTAGTGAGCACTTCTCCTTTGCCGAGATAATCCATCCACCTCACAGGTGTGGCATATCAAGACGCTGATTAGCATGATTATTGCACAGGTGTGCCTTAGGCTGGCCACAATAAAATGTGGGAGCATGCAATTGGCATGCTGACTGCAGGAATGTCCACCAGAGCTGTTGCCCGTGAATTGAATGTTCATTTCTCTACCATAAGCCGTCTCCAAAGGCGTTTCAGAGAATTTGGCAGTACATCCAACCGGCCTCACAACCGCAGACCACGTGTAACCACACCAGCCCAGGACCTCCACATCCAGCATCTTCACCTCCAGCATCTTCACCTCCAAGATCGTCTGAGACCAGCCACACGGACAGCTGCTGCAACAATCAGTTTGCATAACCAAAGAATTTCTGCACAAACTATCAGAAACCGTCTCAGGGAAGCTCATCTGCATGCTCGTCGTCCTCATCGGGGTCTCGACCTGACTGCAGTTTGTAGTCGTAACCGACTTGAGTGGGCAAATGCTCACATTCGATGGCGTCTGGCACTTTGGAGAGGTGTTCTCTACATGGATGAATCCCAGTTTTCACTGTACAGGGCAGATGGCAGACAGCATGTATGGCGTCGTGTGGGTGAGTGGCTTGCTGATGTCAACGTTGTGGATCGAGTGGCTCATGGTGGCGGTGGGGTTATGGTATGGGCAGGCGTACGTTATGGACAACGCACACAGGTGCATTTTATTGATGGCATTTTGAATGCACAGAGATACCGTGACAAGATCCTGAGGCCCATTGTTGTGCCATTCATCCACGACCATCACCTCATGTTGCAGCATGATAATGCACGATTTTATTGTGGCCAGCCTAAGGTACACCTGTGCAATAATCATGCTGTCTAATCAGCATCTTGATATGCCACACCTGTGAGGTGGATGGATTATCTCGGCAAAGGAGAAGTGCTCACTAACACAGATTTAGACAGATTTGTGAACAATATTTGAGAGAAATAGGCCTTTTGTGTACATAGAAAAAGTCTTAGATCTTTGAGTTCAGCTCATGAAAAATGGGGGCAAAAACAAAAGTGTTGCGTTTATCATTTTGTTCTGTGTGTGTGTATATATATATATATATATATATATATATATAAAAAGTGCAACCCTTTGTAAGTTTACTGTAGATTAATATACGCGAGGGAATGATAATGGATTATCGCTAATGGCTCTTAACCTGATGGATGGTTTTATTGGTAACTCTGAGCTCAGTGTTAGACTCCTGGGGGTCTGTGGATTGCTCCACCTCTTTGTACTCCCAGGCAGACTCTGCACAGCTAAAGTAAAAGGCCTTGCTGGAAGGATTCTGGGATTCGTCCGTTGGACTGGAAGTGGTGCCGTGACCCGGGGATAATTCTTGCAAAAGGAATACATCACAATCAAAGTCTCATTAAAGGTGATCAATGAATCTGAAGCACTCGTTTGTTTTGTTCTAATCAATATGACAAATAAGGAAGGTAAGTACCAGATTTAGTGGGTTGTGTGTCATTTGGTTTGAACTCCACGACCATCCAGTGGTTTTCACTCTCGTCAGCACCTCTTTGGATGGAAAATGTATCACTTAAAGCACCAACCATCTCAGTCACGCTCAGAAAGCCACACTGGTTCACCGGCAACTCCTCACCATACATTCGCTAACAGCAAAAAACAGGCCACAAGTTATAAGAGCGCCATCTAGCAACTCAAACATATAGCTGAGGATAAGATGTTGTAGTTTTCGCAGAGTGATACAAGATTCTAACCATCATGTCATGGTCTCTGGCTGACTACATATACCTTATACAAAAACAAACATAAAATGTTAATGCCCCAAAAATAGGCTTCATTTTCTGTATGCAAAATACAATTTCTTAATTTCTTCTTCAGATATTAACTCAGATATGTTCTAGACAGGTTTTGTGATAATACCTTGTATTCTGTGGGTAGATTGTGAATGGAGATCCCATTGCCATTTTCAGCTACAACCTGAAATAAGATCCATATCTCATAAGCCAAGGTGAGAAGATGAGACAAGAAAGACTGAGTTTTAAAGCTGTTATGTCTGACCTTCTGTAGCTTATCTTTCAGCTCGTGGCTGACGGTGCCAGCGGTGCCCTTCTCGAGAATCTGCTGTCTGAGCTCCTCCTCAAGCTGTAAGAAGATTTACCCCAACAGTGTTGATTTATTTATAGCACAATACGAAATATCACACTTATCGCTTGGACAATATCCAAACCTTAAAAATGGTTTCTTCAAAAGAGTGCTCTTTCTTCACAGGCTCTGGTTTAGGAACAGCAGGGGACAAGGGCGGACTTTGCTGGTCCCTCTTTGGCTGTAAAGTTGCTTTAGGACTGAATCCCACCGGCTTCTGTTTTACCACCAAAGGAGATGGCACTGCAAAATAAAATGAAGATCAATCATCATGCAAAAGATCATCAACCGGACCAAAAAATGTGCATGATCCCATCCATCTCCATAAATTCCAATATCATATACATACACTTCTTGGAAAGACTCAGCATCAGATTTCCGGTCTGAATTTGTGGCATTTTCAGAAGTAGTTGCGAGCCAGTGCGACTCTGCTGCATAATTATGAAATCAGTGGCAGCCGCCAGCATCTCAGAAATGGAGTAGAAGCCATATTGAGTGATCTGGAGTGGCTTTCCGAACTGCGCCGTATACCTGTATTCCAGCTCAGATAATCTGACCGGCCCATGAGATAGTAATTGTTTTAGTTGGCTGCGCAGTTGAGCAGGCAGGGCAGGCTTTGCTTGTCCACGTCGAGGGAGAATAACGGGCTGACGCCGTGGGAAAGAGGTGTGGAAGTTCACTAGATTTCCCCTCCGATTGGTGACTTTGGGTTTGTGGTCACGTTGTTTGGACACCAGCTCTTCGATGCCTTTAGTGCTCTCATCTCCAATGGCTGCAAATGGAAAAAACTTTGAACTAGAGGTGTTACACAAAAAACACCTCAGTTTTGAAGTGACAGTTTGGTATGTTTTCAGTACAGCAAGGTGAAAAAATGTATATAAATATTTATTCTGTGGAACACTAACTGGGATTATTAGAAAAATAATCCATCTCTGTAAATTCATACTGTATAATGCAAGTGGATGGGTCCTTTAAAGTTGACACTTCAAAAACAACGCAAAATACATGACAGTAATCCATACAACCCCAGTTGATGAATCGATATCTTCTGAAGGCGAAACAATAGGTGTGTATGTGTGGGAAAACTGCAAATCAGTTCTGGCCAACTGTCATACATTTGGTGTTTGCGTGACGTAAACACCAACAAGTTGTGAAGTGCAATGTAAAGGTATTGTGAAACTCATGGAAGAAGTGGCGGCCCCCTGTTTCACAACAGGTAGTGCTGGGCGGTATACCGTGTTTATTTTTGTTATGATATGAAGTTTTATTATACCACAATACCGGCATATGTCGCTTAACGTTCGGAACGCGGCGCGGCACTATTTGAGTGGGGTCCCGTTTAACTGTTGCACTGTAGTGAGGGCACAGCTGAGATCGCATTACAGCGGAGAATTCAAACAACATGCGGCGTGTGCAAGAGAGCGGTTTCTGCGCGGAGCGCTGCGATGAGATTAACAACGCTCACCACGTGGATCATATAGATCAGATACAGACCGGAGCGAGCGCGTTTCAAGTTTTTTATGGACATATTTCATATCCTCTAGTGCAGGCATTCTCAACCCTGGTCCTCGAGGCCCACTGTCCTGCAGAGTTTAGCTCCAACCCTAATCAAACACACCTGAACCAGCTAATTAAGATCTTCAGGATTACTAGAAAGCTACAGGCAGGTGAGTTTGATCAGGGTTGGAGCTAAACTCTGCAGGACAGTGGGCCTCGAGGACCAGGGTTGAGAACCCCTGCTCTAGTGCTCTGAACATGAACCAGCACCGTGTATGCGCACATATTTAATCACGGCTTCTTAAAATGAAATATATGTGCAAATAAGGACACGGATACAGCCGCACGTCTGATCATGAACTAGGGTTTTAACAGTTTGAGATTTCCACGGTATGATAATCGTCTCAGAAAATATCACAGTTTCACGGTATACGCTATTAAACAATCAAAACTGTGTTTTTGGGAGGTTGAACAAATGCTTGAAAGCATTTGTTTGTTTTGTTTCTTAAAATTTCATTAATCTAAAACATCTCAAATGTATTTAATTGATTATAGATTAGTTTAACAACTTAAATTTATCATTAATAATTTATAAAAATTCAGAAATTCTGGTTTGACTGTTTTAATTTTTCTGGATTCTGTACTGATTTAATACAAATATACTATCAAAAATGGTGGTACTGAAATTAATGCATAAAACTTTAACAATTTAAATAATGTTTTAAAATGTAATCAAATGAAAACAACTTTTATCCTTTTATGTTTTGGCTGCACAACAGAGATTTACTAAATTAAAATATGTAGAAAAAATATATATTCCTTAATGTTTAAATAAAGTGTAGTAGCCTACTGTTGATGATGATGATGATGATGATAATTATTTTGAGAAGTACATTCTGTTGTATAATCGTAGCTCATTTCTGTCAATTTCTTCGCGTTAAAAAACTGACTTATTTTGACGGGTTGAGGTGAAGAGCTTTGCGTTTCATGGTGTATTTGACAGTAGTTTCTCTCAAATAAAAGAATTAAATGATTATTAAGCGTTCTCTCAGAGTAGGTCTGGAGATGTTTGTGGTCCTCGTATGAGACGGCAGACGCTGTAAAACACGATGAGCATCGTGTGTACTTGTAGTAGCTACATGAAGCGCCGCCGCTCATTCACACAGAGACACGCAAAACAAACAGATTATTTATTTATATAGCAGTCTTTTTGTGCTTTAATATTAACAGACACTGTGTTTTCGATTTATTCATCAATCCTTCAAATCGCGTGTTTTAGGTGACATACACTCACCTAAAGGATTATTAGGAACACCTGTTCAATTTCTCATCAATGCAATTATCTAATCAACCAATCACATGGCAGTTGCTTCAATGCATTTAGGGGTGTGGTCCTGGTCAAGACAATTTCCTGAACTCCAAACTGAATGTCAGAATGGGAAAGAAAGGTGATTTAAGCAATTTTGAGCGTGGCATGGTTGTTGGTGCCAGACGGGCCGGTCTGAGTATTTCACAATCTGCTCAGTTACTGGGATTTTCACGCACAACCATTTCTAGAGTTTACAAAGAATGGTGTGAAAAGGGAAAAACATCCAGTATGCGGCAGTCCTGTGGGCAAAAATGCCTTGTTGATGCTAGAGGTCAGAGGAGAATGGGCTGACTGATTCAAGCTGATAGAAGAGCAACTTTGACTGAAATAACCACTCGTTACAACCGAGGTATGCAGCAAAGCATTTGTGAAGCCACAACACGCACAACCTTGAGGCGGATGGGCTACAACAGCAAAAGACCCCACCGGGTACCACTCATCTCCACTACAAATAGGAAAAAGAGGCTACAATTTGCACGAGCTCACCAAAATTGGACAGTTGAAGACTGGAAAAATGTTGCCTGGTCTGATGAGTCTCGATTTCTGTTGAGACATTCAGATGGTAGAGTCAGAATTTGGCGTAAACAGAATGAGAACATGGATCCATCATCCCTTGTTACCACTGTGCAGGCTGGTGGTGGTGGTGTAATGGTGTGGGGGATGTTTTCTTGGCACACTTTAGGCCCCTTAGTGCCAATTGGGCATCGTTTAAATGCCACGGCCTACCTGAGCATTGTTTCTGACCATGTCCATCCCTTTATGACCACCATGTACCCATCCTCTGATGGCTACTTCCAGCAGGATAATGCACCATGTCACAAAGCTCAAATCATTTCAAATTGGTTTCTTGAACATGACAATGAGTTCACTGTACTAAAATGGCCCCCACAGTCACCAGATCTCAACCCAATAGAGCATCTTTGGGATGTGGTGGAACGGGAGCTTCGTGCCCTGGATGTGCATCCCACAAATCTCCATCAACTGCAAGATGCTATCCTATCAATATGGGCCAACATTTCTAAAGAATGCTTTCAGCACCTTGTTGAATCAATGCCACGTAGAATTAAGGCAGTTCTGAAGGCGAAAGGGGGTCAAACACAGTTATACTGTTATACTGTAAATTCCATTGTCATGACTGGATTCCGGGATTCACTCTGCATCATGGAAATCATACGGAAATCATAAGTTATAAACGGGACATACCTGTACCTGCACGGAGGGATGTGTTCTCGAATATAGGTAAACAAGTTTGATGTGTTTCCTCCTTTTTTTAGCCGCTTTGCGCTCACAGTTTTTGCGAACTGGCTATCTGTCCTCGAGACAACCACTCGTTTTTTTTTTGTTTGTTTTTTTCTTCAATATCCAAAGCATTCCCATACTGCAAATTTTAACTTAACGTTTAAAATGTTAACTTAATTTTCGACGTGGGATAGAGATTAAAGATAACGGCCTCTGTCTCTGACTGAACGTGGAGCAAGTTGAGTCTAGTAAAGTGGAAAGTTGCTATGCGCAGGTCTGTGTCTGATTTTTTTTTCTTCCCAATACCGTAGATAAGCAAATGTACACGGTATGATAATCATGTGTGTTTATACTGTGGTATTCGGACATAGCGGTGTATCGTTACAACCCTATCATGAACGTGATGACACGATGGATTATTTTGATACACAGAAGACAACGATGTAGACCAGGTGTGTCCAAAGTCGGTCCTGGAGGGCCACTGTGCTGCAGAGTTTAGCTCCAACTTGCCTCAACACACCTGTCTGGAAGTTTCTAGAATGCTTAGTAAGAGCTTGATTAGCTGGTACAGTGTTTTAATTGGGGTTGGAGCTAAACTCTGCAGGACAGTGCAGGATTGGACACCCCTGATGTAGACCGAAAATTCAAAGATGAATGGGCAAAAAAGCAACTGTCTTTATTCTTTCTGTGTTAAACTGACGTGTGTCATTTGTTCAGAGACAAGTTGTCTCCCCACAGCATCATTTTGTGGGGCCCTGCAAATCTGTATTAATTCTAGTGTGGAATTTTTCTACAATATTGTCATGACAGTAAAATAGGGCATTCTAAGTCAATCTACTGCAGTATTTCCTCTCTCTCAATCAGCAGAAAATGTGGTTAACACCCGGTCATGCATGGGGAAAAAAAATACCGTCATATACCGCGAAACTGGTATAATTTTGAAAAATACTGTGATATAAATTTTTGGCCATACCGCCCAGCACTAACAACAGGCTTAAAGGAATAGTTCATCCAAAAATGAAAATTATCCCATAATTTACTCAGCCTCAAGCCATCTTAGGTGTATATGACATTCTTCTTTCAGACAAATACAATCGGAGTTATATTAAAAAAAATGTCCTGGTTAATCCAAGTATCATAATGGCAGTGAATGGCAGCCCAAAATTTGAAGCCCAAAAAAAGTGCATCCATCCATTATAAAAGTACTCCACACGGCTCCGGGGGGTTAATGAAGGTCTTCTGAAGTGAATCGATGGGTTTTTGTAAGAAAAATATTCATATTTAAAACTTTATAAAGTAAAATATCTAGCTTCCGCCAGACTGCCTTCTGTATTCAACTTATGAAGAAAGTGTAGCGCCTCTCACAGTTCAAAACGCTTACGCTACGTCCGACGTCATCATGGCGCCAGTTACGTTTTTTTTGTAAGCTGAATATGGAAGGTGGTCTGGCATAAGCTAGAGATTTTACTTTAAAATTTTAATATAACTCTGATTGTATTCGTCTGAAAGAAGAATGTCATATACACCTAGGATGTCTTGAGGGTGAGTAAATCATGGGGTAATTTTCATTTTTGGGTGAATTATCCCTTTACATCACGCTTCACAACATGCTAGCATTTATGTCCAGCGAACGCACGTTTGACAGTTGGCCTGAAGCAATTGTTTATAGTTTAATACGTTTAAAATATTAGTATTTTTCACTTTTTTTCTCACTAAAAATCTCTGTTTGTGTTCCACCGAAGAAAGAATTATAAACATCTGAGATGGCATGGCATGAGGGTGAAAAAATGATGAAGAGCACTGTAATTTTTTGGGTGGAGTATCCCTTTAACAGATATGATGGCTGCATCCAAAATCGCATACTTCCCTACTATATAGTAGGAGAAAAACAGTACGTGATAAAAGTAGCATGTCTGAATTCACAGTACTCATAAACGAGTAGGCAAAAAGTACCCGGATGAGGCCACGGGATAGGATTTGTGAATGTAGGTGAAGCACGCAACTGACGCTGTAGGTCACATGATAATGACAACATGGTGAATGTAGTACGGATTACATTCATACTATATAGAATGCGGTCGTGAAGGAATTACTTATTCAGAATAAGTACCTACTCAAGAGAGTATGTGATTTCGGACATGCATAAAAGGAAGCAAAAGTATTGATGACTCATCTTGCACTCAAGGGCGTATTCAAATGTTTGTCCAATCCAATGCTCTCTAGACTGAGAGAGCCCCTCCCCCTAATACCAAGAGCTTCTGACTATCAATATCAAGTCGTAAATCATACAAATAGTATCTTCAAGACGTTTTAGCATGAATATACAGTATATTAGACATTCTCTAGACCATAAACAATGATTTACCAGCAAACAAAAATGATAAAATACTGATATCACCTTTTAAAATGATGCTGCCATCAAGGTGGTACTCCAAGTGCACAACATCCGGCATTTCCTTGACCATATCCAAAACATTTCTGAATCCTAGTAACCTGAGAGGAATGGGGAAGCCCAGCATGGTCTGGTAGTCTCTCTTGAGCTGCTCAGGGGTCAAGCCATGCTTAGCGGAGATCAAGAGAGACCGGACGTCCTTCTTCAACCCCGCGAGGAGCTGATCTTGGGCCATTCTGACAGCTAAAAACAGACATGGGAAAGATTTTACTTATTAACAGCTGACAGAAACATTACAGTTGTAAAGTAAATATTAGTTCATCATGATGTCAACACACGAGTTAACCAACTGCGAAATAATAACAGACCAAAAAAAATCACTGTGCATTGTTGTTTAGGCCTATTGACCATATTGCTTTAACGCAACGGGTTTAAAAGCATACATATGCATTTATATAATTTATATGTCTATTATTGTGGTTTATGGACAATTGATTACCTTTTGTGCAAGATAAACGCGTTTTCTCGTTCAGTGCAGATCACGCGACATAGGCCACGTTTCTTAAAAAAAATTTGTATCACAGGTGCGCGATGACGTTAATGGAATTGAAGCAAATGTCAAAAATATCTTTCAAGATGAACTTTTAAACGTGCAGATGAAACATTTCATTAGCGTCTCTGTGGGCAGATGCTGCAGACTTCCTGAGGCACGTGCTTTTTCAGCATTCAATCAAGCCGCTCGTGCTGAGACCGCACATTCTGAGTTCACTGTTTCTGTTGTATACTTTTACTTTATTTCACAGGATTTTTTAACAAATACTGTAGTTTCCCATTTCTCTTAAATGAAATAAAACTATACAAAATGTGCTAAAACTACGGGAGCCAGGTGTTAAAAAACGAAATTATTTTTTAGCCTGCATAATTTTTTTAAACAAATTATATTATTTGCCAGTTTATAGGCCTATTTAAATATAAACTGAAGCATTTTGCAACAAAAAAGGTCAGACTTAGCAACAAAAACAGACATATTTTGCCAGATTTAGATTTATAACAGGCACACAAAAATTCTCACTTTGTATATATTTATTGTCTTAGCTGCTTGTTGTTTATTTGATCATTTAGTGTGTGTGTGTGTGTATATATACACTCACCTAAAGGATTATTAGGAACACCTGTTCAATTTCTCATTAATGCAATTATCTAATCAACCAATCACATGGCAGTTGCTTCAATGCATTTAGGGGTGTGGTCCTGGTCAAGACAATCTCCTGAACTCCAAACTGAATGTCAGAATGGGAAAGAAAGGTGATTTAAGCAATTTTGAGCGTGGCATGGTTGTTGGTGCCAGACGGGCCGGTCTGAGTATTTCACAATCTGCTCAGTTACTGGGATTTTCACGCACAACCATTTCTAGAGTTTACAAAGAATGGTGTGAAAAGGGAAAAACATCCAGTATGCGGCAGTCCTGTGGGCGAAAATGCCTTGTTGATGCTAGAGGTCAGAGGAGAATGGGCCGACTGATTCAAGCTGATAGAAGAACAACTTTGACTGAAATAACCACTCGTTACAACCGAGGTATGCAGCAAAGCATTTGTGAAGCCACAACACGCACAACCTTGAGGCGGATGGGCTACAACAGCAGAAGACCCCACCGGGTACCACTCACCTCCACTACAAATAGGAAAAAGAGGCTACAATTTGCACGAGCTCACCAAAATTGGACAGTTGAAGACTGGAAAAATGTTGCCTGGTCTGATGAGTCTCGATTTCTGTTGAGACATTCAGATGGTAAAGTCAGAATTTGGCGTAAACAGAATGAGAACATGGATCCATCATGCCTTGTTACCACTGTGCAGGCTGCTGGTGGTGGTGTAATGGTGTGGGGGATGTTTTCTTGGCACACTTTAGGCCCCTTAGTGCCAATTGGGCATCGTTTAAAT